>JAMZAV010003451.1:0-217260 GCA_024449915.1 Sweltsa coloradensis
ACAGTGGGACCCCCCCATATTGGAAAGGTGGTTCGTTGTGACGTAAGGTTGGCGCGCCTTAAATGCAAATAAACTAAAACATTTTTATCATGACATAAATTTAAAACTATCGCGTTCCAACGTTTCGCATTCTACCGGAAGATATGTTTGAGACAATTCTAAAATTTTTTACAACCAAACCAGAAAAAACTCATGAAAAAACCCCTTTTCCCTGGGACGGGTAGGCTCTGGAGTTTGGCACATGAGAAAAAAAGGACAACGATCTCTCAAGATCAGTTTCAAGTAAAGGAGAATATTATTCCCCCGGAAACAAGAGGCAAGCTCTTACAGTCTCAATTTAATCTCTCTCAATCATATAGAAGGCTACAAACTTTAAAAAGTCAAAAATAAAAAAAAAAATCATTAAATCATTTAAATAATAATTATTTGTTAAACAAATTCTTATTCTGTCTTAAAAAATCATTTTTTTGCTTTCTATCATCTCACCATTAGTTTTTAAAAATTTAGTAATTAATTTTTTCATTCCATAACCCCTCTCATCTCATCAAATTATAATATCACCGGCGGCGCAATATGACCTAACCGGTTGAAGCGCCCTAGTTTTCTCACGTCGTGCGTAAGATTTAAGATATTCTGGCTTCCGTCATCAGAATTCTTTGAATGCGGAACAGTGGAATCTCCGACGCAAATTTCGAAATGGCGTCGTCAACTAACGGGTTTATCGGACTCAGGAACAGCGTCCATATCGTCCCAAAATATTAAGAGGGTCTTCAATAGAAGTCGGTTTGTTGAAGACTGAGATAATAAAGTTAATTTGTTTCCGAAGATTTGTATTTGTACTTAATTCTCAGGCCTGGCCTCACCAGAATGATTGGTGGCCTAGGCAAATTCTTCGAAGTAGGCTACAATGATGGCAGCCAGTTTCTGCACTGGAGCGTCAGGTCTCGAGTCATCTATGGATGGGGCTCCCCCGTCGGGGCCCGGGGTAGAATTGGGACCCGGGCCCATGGCTCTGCTGAGCTCTTTATACATCAGGCCTGGCCTGGACAGAATGTTTGGGTGGCCTAGGCTAATTCTTTGAAGTAGGCTACAATGATGGCAGCCAGTTTCTGCACTGGAGCGTCAGGTCTCGAGTCATCTATGGATGGGACTCCCCCGTCTGGGCCCCCGGGGGTAGAATTGACCCAGGCATGGCTCTGCTGAGCTCTGTATACATCAGGCCTGGCCTGGACAGAATGATTGGTGGCCTAGGCTAATTCTTCGAAGTAGGCTACAATGATGGCAGCCATTTTTCTGCACTGGAGCGTCAGGACTCTAGTCATCTATGGATGTATTGAAAAACACTGCGATATAGAAAATACGGTTTAACTTTAGCCCACAGCCATAATAATAGTTTGGGGGGTAGAATAGGCCCAGAGCATTCCTCCTCGGCTCATCGTAAAAGGCGATAAAGAGGCAGTCGGTGTGGACGCCTCAAAAGATCTTGAGGTGACTGGAGACCGCAAAGGGGGCTCTCATGCATATATTTTCACTTTCCCACACGCACTTTACTCTACAATCATATCTATTATTAACTTTTTTCACTTTTTCTACTCTTCACCATCAATGCTGGCCCCCTTTGTGTTCTAAAACGTCTACCGCCGTGTTTGCCGTGCGGTGCGACCCGTCCCGGGTGGAAAAGGGGATCCTAGTTGTTTGAGGAAAATGTTTCTTTGCGAGAAACATGGACCAACACGCAACTTTGGCCACCTGCTTCTCTAGACGGAAGATTCAGAACTAGCCCACCTGGGTCAATCGGCTATTTGCAAAATTTTTGTCACCAATATGTTGCACATTGGCGAGCCCGGACATAGATTGCGTAGGTTGTATGTACCAATGTGGAGGGCTATGGAAGAGAAGGGTCGGGAGCCGACCACACTGGTAAAGAGATCTATTGCGTCTATGTCTTTGGTCCGGACATAAATTGGCTCTTTCCTACACCCATCCTGATGAAAAAAAGAAATCTTTAATGTTTACAAGGCCCTATGTGGTAGAACCAACGTGGGCTAGTTGAGTCTTTTTCTGGGAAATTTTGTGGGTTTTGTCCCCTTTTCTACTATGGAAAATCTTCATCACCTTAATCACCCCATTTCCCAACCCCAAAACAACATTACCATCAAAGAAAGACCTGGGTCTTTATTTGAACCAGAAATTACACTTGACACTATGGTCAAAATTACAAACCTAGTACAAAATTACCAAGAATTTTGACAATAAATCCTTAAAAGAGAACACAACTTTTTTTTAAAATATCATCAGTTGCAATTGCAAAAGCAAATTCAAGGAGTAGCAGGTACTGTCAAATCAGTACGGAAACTGCGAATGGATTGCTTCTGGTTGAGACTGCTAATGATAAGCAGTCTGAACTATTACTTACAAACCACCAAATTTGACTTCCTATTTAAATCGAAGTTAAGCCGCATGAACAACTTAATATTCTAAAGGAATTATTAGTTGTTCTGATCTTAAATATGTTACCAATGAGAAAATAAAAGGGGAACTCTCCAAAAAAGGTGTCATTGACTTGTATAGAAAAATGACCCGTGTTGATGGAGAAGAATTTTTCAACTGGCACAAAAATCCTCACCTTCAACACAAAGGATTTACCTGAAAAGGTTTTAGTGGGATACCACATTTAAGATGTCAGAACCTATATACCAAACCCCATGAGATGCTTCACCTGTAAAAGATTTGGACACACCAAGAATGTCTGTAAGTCTGAACCTATTTGCAGGAATTGCGGTTTCAATCTCATGGTAAAGTGCAGTGTAAACATCCAAACGAATGTGTCATTGTAGTGGTCCACATGCTTCTTCTTCCCGTGATTGCCCCTAGATGGGCGGAAGAGAAAAGATATGTGAGATAATGGCGGTTGACAAACTAAATGTTCATGAGGCAAGGAAAGGTATAGACAAATTACAACACCATCTAATCTTCCAGTATCATTTGCGCAAGCTGTAACATCAAATAGTAGAGGCAAAATTGCAACAAATCAGGAAACAACACAGAACATCTCTAAACCCAAACCTATAAATCCCCAAGCTGATGCGGCTACCAGCCATGTTGAAGAATCACCATGGTTCAGGAGAACGCAAGCTAAAGGAAACTATTGAAGCATTGCTTGTGATACAAAAATCACTACAAGATAAATTAAAAGAACAAGGCAAAGCAACAACAGGAGCGGGGAAAAACTCTTACAAGAGTTAATTTCCCTGACTCGATCTCAATTCCAAGTGGAAAATTAGGAAAATTTTTAATCAACACAAGACGTCAACAGCATGTTGATGTCAAGTTGCAGTAAATTTACCTAAATCACCAAAAAAGTAAAAACACAGAAACCATTAGAGGTTTTAGTGGGTCCAAATGTAAAGAGATTTTAAAGATTCCCATCCTAAAAACAGCCATCCACGTCGTCACTTACTGATGACATGTTGGAGGATCGGCTGAGGGATGAGAATCCTTTTGATATTTTAAAAACCCACAAAGTCAAATTAAAAAAATAAAAACAGCTGTATATAAGATACATAAAAACTCTAAAAACTTAAATGGCTACACTAATAACGGGGAAATTTTGTAGAGGATTCTATGAAAATCTAGAAGAGTTACAGCTACTCTTAAAAACACACAACCCTTGATCTTATTATTACAAGAACTTTTTTCAAACCACAGATAACCCTAACCAAGTTAAGAATTATACAATCTACCGTAAGGATTATACGGGGGTAAACGTGCACAGGGGGGTGTTGCCATTCTGGTGCATGACTCTATGTATGCCACTAAAATTCTGTTGACAACTCGCCTTCAGGCCGTCGCCGTTACAGCTTACTTTCCCCAAATGTAACCACATTATGCTGTATTTACATTCCCCACCATTAATCATTAGCAGACGCGATCTGGAGGCATTGTCGGATCAACTACATGGACCCGTAATCTTGGGTGGTGATTTTAACGCTCACCATACTGACTGGGGATCATAGTTTCTGATAAAAGGGGGTTTGTGTTGTAGCAGATTTTCTACAACACAATGATGGTTTCATTGTTGAACACGGGCCAATGACTCATTTCACGTCACATTCTGCACTTTTTCCAGCCATAGATTTAGTCATGTGTACACCATTGCTATCGCTTGATCTCGACTAAATGTGCTTGATGATTTACATGGGAATGATCATTTTCCAATTCAGGTGAATGTATTAAAATACAATAGGCCACACAATCCAGGCCAGGATGGAGACTTGCGCAAGCTGATTGGGGAAAGTTTCCAGGAAATTAGTGAAGTCTCTTTGCTCAAGGTGGACTTTACTAGTTCTCGTGACCCCAACGTGCTTGTCAATAATGTAATAAATGCTTGCTTGATGCAGCATATGCCAGTATACCACTGACTAGTGGTGAACAACGTCGTCGTGTCGTCCCCTGGTGGAACAAAGATTGTGCATTGGCCATCAAGGCAAATAAGCAGCTTTTAAAAAATTTAATACATTTCCTACATTTGAAAATTTAATCAATATCAACACGAGAGAGCGAAAACGAGACGAATTATCAAACATAGTAAGAGGCAGTCATGGCAAAAGTATGTATCTTCTATAAATTACAGCACCTCTTCCACGATGGTGTGGAAAAGGATTAAAACATTAGTGGACGTCAGGTAAACACCATACCCGCTATCAAGGATGGCGGGCAATTAGTTACTACTCCAGCAGATGTGGCTTCAGTACTGGGTACCATTTTGCATCGGTGAGCAGTAAATGCATGATATGATGCAAATTTCTAGCACACAAGCAGTTGACCCGAAGCTCAAAACTTAATTTCTCATCTGAAAACGATGACCAAAACAACGAAGCGTTCTCTTTGTGGGAACTTCGTATGCGGTAAGCTCATTACGTCGCACATCTGTGGGAGAAGACAAAATGCACAACGACATTTTGTGCACCTGAATGATCCCGCTTGGAAGTTATTATTTTATTTTTTAATATTTTATGGTTGTCTGACATATTTTCCAGATGATTGGCGTAGTGCCATCTTAATTCCACTGCTTAAAACCCCCAAAAGACAAGTCGATGGGCCCACTTTATATCGCCCTATTTCTCTGACAAGTTGCTTTTGCAAAAATTCGAAAAGATGATCAACAAACGACTAATGTGGGTGCTGAAACACGCGGTTTATTGGCGAACGTCCAATGTGGATTTCGTCAACGTCGCTGGGACCATCGACCACATGGTTCGTCTAGAGACCTTTATTCAAGAGGGGTTTGTTTTCAAAACAGCATGTTGTTGGCGTGCTTTTTGACATTGAAAATCCTACGACACAACATGGAGATATATATTCTTCAACAGATTCACGAGTGGGGTTTTCGAGGGCACATGCCCAAAAAATTTTTGAAAACTTTTTAAAAAATAGAACTTTCAAAGTGCGTGTTAACAATGTTTTGTCAGACCCCGTTCTCACTGGAACAGGGGTACCACAAGGGCTCAGTCTTGTCGGTGTCACTATTTTGCTATTGGCATAAACAGTGTTGTGGATTGTATCCCAAAGAGCCTTATGTCGTGCCTATTTGTTTGATGACCTGGGAATCTTCTACAGATCGGTAAATTTATCAACAGCTCAAAGACACTGCAAATTGGATTGAACAATATAAATGATGGGCTCGAAAGCGGGGGACCGATTCTCTCACGAAAAGACTCAGTGCATTAACTTTTGTCGTCTTCAAGGGATTCAAAAAACCGACAACTGGTTTAACAATATAGAACATCAATTCAAACCAAATGTCCGTCTTCTCGGCATGGTGTTTGACAAAAAACGAAATTGGAAACACCACGTTGTTGAGTTACGCAAAAGATGCATGTTGAAAATCAACCTATTGAAAGTTCTAAACACTACATCGTGGGGGGGCAGATAGGACCTTGCATGTTGAGAATTTACGGATCTCTAGTTTTGCTCCAGATGGACTATGGATGTTTCGTATACTCTTCAGCAAGTACACAACCCTTATACTTCTAGACACTGTCCACCTTTGTGGTCTTCGTCTTGCTCTTAAGGCATTTCGAACAAGCCCGGTAGTCAGCTTCAATGCCCCGTCAAATGTGTCCTCCCTTGCAGAACGGCGAAACCTCTTGATGGGTACGTCGTAATAAAATTAAATCTATGCCCAACCATCCATCAAACCATGATGTTTTCAATGTGAAATATGTCAGACACTTTGATAACAAACCGATGGCAATCCTTCCAACGGGGTCCAAAATGTAAACTTTTTGTTTAATCTTATAGAATTTAATCTTTCCAAAAGTTTTTAATTTTGTTTTTCAGCATAACCCGCACTGGTCTACACCAGAGCCGATTATTCTATTCGACCTTTGTCGTTTTGATAAAAACTCTACTTGCGATAGTGTATTCAAATTAACTTTAGAAAAATTTGCCATGAACATCAAGGTTTACTTGGTATTCACAGATGGCTCAAAAATTGACAACAAGGTTGGAAGTGACTTTTATCGCTCCAACTTAACAGAACGTTTCAGGCTAAGCGACGTGAGTTCAGTTTTCACTGCAGAGTAATTTGCCATCCGCAAAGCTCTTAATACATTCTAAAGCTGTCGTTGTGGAGAGTACCTTTTTGTGTTCAGATAGCTTAATTCACTTCAAGCTATAAAACTCATGTATTCTAGTCATCATTTGGTACAAGATATCCAATTCTATTTAGAAAAAATAACGTCTAAGTGATCATAATAGAGTTTTTTGCTGATACGTGGGGAAAGAGGGAAATAAACACGCTATCGGGCTGCTAAGGGAAACTTCCCAGCGGTCGCGAACGTTGATTTCAATCAAGTTCCCGTTCCAGATGTCAAGAGTGGATTCAAGCAAAAATTGTTGGATTTGCTACAAGCATCTTGGGATGTTTTGCAAAATAACAAATTGCGTAGTGTGATGCCCCATTGACTAACAAAAATTTGTCCACCTATGTCTCGACTCTCACGTAGAGAAGAGGTGGTATTGTCTAGAATTCGTATAGGTCACACCACGTCTAACTCACGGATATCTCTTAACCAAGATAAGGTTATTCTCATATGTGACACATGTGATGCCCCCTTTAACCGTACATAATATGCTAGCAGAATGTACCAAAAATGATGCCTTGCGCACGCAATTTGATCTCTCCCAACCACATGAAGAACTTCTATCATATGATAACGGCCCACAAACTTTCTAAATTTCTCATCCATAGTAATCTATTTAGCAAAAATTTTAAATTTACATCTTTCACATTTCTTTCTTTTCTTTATTTTCATTCACATACATAACTTTATTTTTGCAATTACTTTCTTCATCATCATTTATTTTGTTATTTATACACTTAGAAAACAATCTAATCATCAAACATACCTGCATTAACTCATCTCATTTACTTTCATTCAAAGGCGGCCAATATACCTTCCCGGTTGAGCGCCTTTGTTTCTCACGTCGTCGTCGCCGTATCGGCAGCCCGAGTTCCAGTAGTCTGGGAGGCCAGGTCTCGGGGGCTGGTGAAGGGGTGTACACACGAACTGGTGGTCTGCCCGCCTGGAGCCCCTAATCAGGCAGCCCAGACGTTCCAGTAGTCTGGGAGGGCCCGGCTTCGGGGCTGGTTTTTAAAGGGATGTTCCCCGAACTGCGTGGTTTCGCCGCCCGGAGCGGTTCAGGCAGCCCAACGTTTTTGTAGTCTGGGGGGCCGGCTTCGGAGGCGGTTAAAGGGATTACCCAACTGCGTGGGCTGGGGCCCCCCCTGGATCCCGGTAAAGGAGCCCAGACGTTTCCCAAATTGGGGGGCCAGGTCTCGGGGGGTGGTTGAAGGGGTTCTCACGAAATGCGGGTCTGTGCGCCTTTTATGCCGGTATCAGGCAGCCCAAATTCCAGTAGTCGGAGGCCAGGCTTCGGGTGTGGTTGAAGGGGTTTACTCACGAACTGCGTGGTCTGCGCCGCCCGGATGCCGGGTTTAGCACCCGCGTTCCGTATCGGGAGGCCAGGCTCTCGGGGTTGGGTTTAAGGATTACTTTGAAATGCGTGTCTGCCCGCCTGGATGCCGGGATCAGGCAGCCCAGCTTCCAGTATCCCGGGGGGCCAGGCTCTCGGGGGCTGGTTAAAGGGGTGTACTCACGAACTGCATGGTCCTGCGCCCCCTGGGGGTGCCCGGGTTTAGGCAGCCCGCGTTCCAGTATCTGGGGGGCCCGGGTCTCGGGGGGTGGTTGAAGGGGGTACTCACGAACTGCGTGGTCTGCGCCGCCTGGATGCCGGTATCAGGAGTCCAGACGTTCCAGTAGTCTGGGACCCGCTCTGGGGGTGGTTGAAGGGGTTACTCACGAACTGCGTGTTTTTCGCCGCCCGGATGCCGGGTTTAGGCGCCCAGACTTCCAGTTCTGGGAGGCCAGGCTCTTTGCTGGTTAAAAGGGGGTGTACTCACGAACTGCGTGGTCTGCGACGCCCGAATCCCTATATCGGGAGCCCAAAGTTCCAGTTTGGGAGGCCAGGCTCTCGGGGGTGTTGAAGGGGGTGTATCACGAACTGCGTGGTTTGCGCCGCCCGGATCCCGGTATCAGGCAGCCAAGTTTCCGTAGTCTGGGGGGCCAGCTCTCGGGGGGTGGGTTTAAGGGATGGGATCACGAACTGCGTGGGTTTGGCCGCCTGGTGCCGGTACAGGGGCCCAGACGTTTTTATAGTTGGAGGCCAGGTCCGGGGGCTGTTAAAGGGTGTACTCACGAACTGCGTGGTCTGCGCCGCCGGGAACCCGGGGATCAGGGCCCCCGACGTTCCAGTGTCTGGGGGGCCAGGCTCTCGGGGGGTGGTTAAAGGGTGTACTCACGATGCGTGGTCTGCGCCGCCGGGGTGCCGGTATCAGGCAGCCCAGACGTTCCAGTAGTCTGGGAGGCCAGTCTTTCGGGGCTGGTTGAAGGGATGTACTCATGTACTGCGAGGTTCGTGCTGCTTGAAAACCAGTATCAGGCCGTCCAGACGCTGTAGTATCTGGATTTTCTGCACTAGAACTGGTGGCGACTTTAGTGATTGTAGCCTGAAGGTAATAAATGAAGATCTTTATTGAAGATCCAGCAAACACTGCTTCAATTAAACCTTTAATTTTGACCATCTTAAACCATCAAGCCACAGGCAATGCGCGGCATCGTAGTTCTCGTAGGTGGTAAAATTGGCACAATGATCTGAGATGTTCCAGAGCAAGAGTAAGGTCTTCTATAGATGGTTTATCGAAATAGGCTTCTTTTGTTACTAAGTAGAAGACCATTCTATTCCTAGGCATACTGTGCAATAATGCCACTTCACCTACATGTTTATTCTGCGAATGTAGGTAGTTAATGCCCCACAACTCCGTCCGGAATCTGGCTCCAATTCCTTGACTCATGTGGAGGTCGGCTGAGACACAATGCGCTAGTGAAGTATTAGTATTAGTATTAGTAGTTTTAGGGCGCTTCAACGGCAAAGATTATCCGCGCCTCCAAGATATTTAGTTTAACTATGTATGAATGTAAAATACGTTAATAAGGTTAAATGTGTTTTTCATATCATTGTCATAAAAAGAATTGCCAAGGTCGATATATTTGTAGACAGCCAAATCGGGAAAAGGTAATACTGCTAAAGTTGTCATATGAAGAAAATGTCAAATTACCAAATTCATAATCATAATAATTTTTAGGAAACCATTGCCAACGTCGTCATAATGAATAGCAAGTCAACATGCTTCATGGATTTTTTTTATTTTTATATGAACTGTCATAGTTTGTCGATCAGATTGCTAAGGTTTGAAATCTGATAAGTTTTTCAAAGTTTTCATAAGACAAAAGTTGTTCATATGATAGATTTTAATTCAGTTGGGAGTCTCAAACCATCATACTTAGAGCAGTCAGTCAACAAATGATGACGGATAGCAACACATCACACGTGTCGCAATTGGAGCAATCTTGTCTCTGGTAAAAAGATAGGCATGGGTGAGGTGGGTGTACATTATTCGTACTCGCGCCAATACAACCTCCTCACGACGAGAAGTATGGAAGAAGGGGGTCGTACTTTCAGTGAAAGACAGGGCATCACACGGCGCAGTGTTATTATTCTGCAAAGCATTCCAACAATCCTGACATAGTTTCAACATATGGTTCTTGAACCCACTGTGGAATCAGGAACAGGTACGAGGTCAAAATCAGTTGATGCTTTTTGCGTTGCAGCCTTGGCTGCCAAGTCAGCATCCTCGTTGCCAGAGATACCTACATGACCAGGGACCCAGCAGAACATGATTTTGTAGCCTCTCGCATGAAGTTTCTCCATGAAGAACTGAATGTCAATTACTAAATGGTGAGTAGAGAACATGACGTGGAGTGCCTGAAGTGCGCTTAAACTATCTGAACATACCATAAAGCTTCCGCATCTTTGTTTCAAAATATATCTCAAAGCTTCGCGTATGGCATACATTTCAGCAGTAAAAAACAGAACACATGTCATGAAGTCTGAAACCAACACCACTGCCACCACAATAGTAAGCGCAACCAACCTTCGAGCCGGTTTTAGATCCATCAGTGAAAATGAATTTAAAGGTATGGTATTCGTGACAAATAGCTTGAAATCTAGTTTTGATAATTACATCTGATGTTGTGGACTTATTATATCGGCAAAGGTCGAAACAAATTTCAGGTTCCGGAAGTAGCCATGGAGGGTTTCGGCTCAAAACGAAACTCAATAGATTGGGTACATCAAAATTTAAAATTCTAAAGATGTCTACAACGTTATCCGACAGAAAGGGTCGCCAAAGGTTTGGTATCGAAGTGACGGACAAATCTCTCATCAAAAAGAGCGTTATGAGATGGGTGGTTACGCATTGCCCGGATCTTCATACGAATCTGCCCAACAAGTAGTTCCGTCTTTCTGCGAGGGAGGTCATTCCTGCCTCAGCATACAGGCTGAGGACGGGGCTCGTCCGAAATGCACCCAGCGCCAGCCGGAGACCACTGTGGTGGACAGTATCGAGAAGTTTCAAGATGGAACCACGGGCCAACGAGTAGAACCAACAGGCATAGTCCATTACGGACCTAACCAGTGGAGCCATTTATATGCAAAAGACATGTCCTGTCCGCACCCCATGAAGTGTTACTAAGAACTTTTATGGATGTTTAATTTCAACATACATCGTTTGCGCAATTCTGTGACGTGGTATCTCCAATTTAGTTTAGTATCAAACTCCAAGCCAAGAACGCGAACGTGTGGTTTAAATTCAAGTTGCACACCGTTAAGGGTAAGACGTGGATCTACGTGCATATTCCGACTGTGACAAAAGGTAATGCATTGTGTTTTATCAGCAGAAAATTATGTGCCGCGTGCTCGGCCCAATCACCGATGTTGTTTCAATGCAATCTGTAGATGTCGTTCGGCAACGGAAATGTTGACCGACCTTTAGAAAATCCCCAAGTCGTCGACGAATAAGTAGGACATGATGGACTTAGGTATGCACGAGGTGACACTGTTAATTGCGACTGCAAACAGGGGAACCGAAAGGACAGATCCTTGAGGAACTCCCGTTTGCAGTTCATATGGGTCTGATAAAATGTTATTTATCCGTACTTTAAATGTTCTATCATGAAGAAAGTTCTGTATGAACCTGGGCAAGTGACCTTTAAAATCCCACTCGTGAAGTTGTTGTAATATGGCATAGCGCCACGTTGTGTCATATGCTTTCTCTATGTCAAGAGTACACCTATTACGTGCTGTTTAGCCACATAACCTTCTGGATGAAGGTTTCCAATCGCACGAGGTGGTCGATTGAACTCCGTCGCTGTCGAAATCCACACTGAACATTAGTAAGCAAGCCACGAGATTCCAAAAGCCACATCAGGCGCTTATTGACCATCTTCTCAAACAATTTGCAGAAGCAACTAGTTAGAGATATGGGTCGATAAGAGCCGGGTAAGGTTTTGTCTTTACCTGGTTTCAAAAGCGGAATAAGAATAGCCCTACGCCAAACGTCAGGAAATCCGTCCGATAACCATAACGAATTTAGGAAGAGCAGAATAATCTCAAGAGATTGGTCAGTCAGGTGGATGAACATTTCATTGTGGAGCTTGTCTTCGCCCGCGGCCGTTTTCCTTAAGGAGTTGATGGCAGTTTGCAATTCCCAAAACGTAAAAGGCCGATTGTAAATTTCAGTATTGTCGGAAGCAAATGAAAGCCGTTGTTGTTCGCTTCTTCGTTTCCGTTGAAGAAAGACTGCATCATAGCGAGCGTTGCTGCTTACCGAAGCAAAGTGACTGGCAATCACCGACACTACGTCATGCCGTGAAGAAACAAGCGCCCCATTGTCCAGGATGGCCGGAATAGAAGACATTGGGCGTCCGCAAATAGACTTAATCTTCTTCCACACTGTGCTGGAATTTGTGAAATCGAAGAAGGTGTGTCAAAAAGGTCGCCAACAACCTCGATAACATTGATAACATTGCTCAAACGGACAGGATTGGGTCACGTTGTGAGATGTTATGCGTAGTTTAGTCTTTTCTTGGTAACACCCTGGTTTCCAAATTAGGCCGTGGACGCGACTAGAAGTTGAGGCAAATGTATCTGTGAGGAGGCAGATGTAGATTCTAGCACATTAGCAGTTAGCCCTATTTTCACTTACCTTTCCCGTATTCATCCCGAATTTTGTACCAGCTTCAATCCGTCTAACAGAACGGTGATGCACATTCGTAGTCATAAGACTGTTGTCTGGGCACCATTCGAGAGTCGGGCATATTTCTACTAGCATGGAATGAAGTTCTTGTTTCCCTCTCGCATTGGGATGAAGTCCACCCTTCGATATATCCTCTCCCATAATCCATTTTGTTGGATTCTACGTAGGTAGCCTTTAACGAACGACATACTTGGCGAATCGCATAATTTGTGTCATCGATTAGTCTGTGCGGTAGATCCTGCCGATAATGCCTGTATATGCTATATTGGCTGAAGGAAACACTTTCATCAAAGTCATAATTAAATGATAAATATTGTTTGAGATTTCTTGTGTTGATTTTGTTTTTAGGGAGTTCGTTCCCCCATTTGAAAAATTACTGTTTTTACTTCTTGTTCGGAATTCTCTTTTAAAAAATTTTTTTTATAACTGGGACCCAAGTTTTGAATTAAAACGTCGAAATTTTTCGACGTTTTTTTTGGGGTCCGTGGTCATAACTTTTCGATTTCCTAAAAAAACCAGTTTTGAAATCAAAACTTTTTTTTTTTGACGTCCCACACGTCTTTTTCTACCCCTAAAAAAAAAGCTTTGGGACATGCGGGGATGATCTTTTTGACTTTAAACCCCCCTCAATTTATCCGTTTCCCTAACATGTTTATGAAGTCTGGGGGCAAAATTTTGGGAACACTTCGGACTTGGCATTTGGCCAAGCTATTACGATGTATTTGGCTTTTCTTTTTATAAATAAACAAATTATCTTGATTTTCATGGCCCAATAGGGAAAGGGGCTGGGCCCCTACATCAAATTTGGGTCCTAGGTCGATAGCGATTAATGGGCTTGGCCGGGCCCCCTTGACCTGGGGGCCGCCTTGGCCCCAGCTCTTGTCAACATTCACGACACCTCGCTTTTTTATTTCCCTTTTAGCATCCCTGGAGTCATTTCCACGACGATCTTTGTTATTTTTATGTTTAAACGTTGATTTTTTCCCGGGGGTATTTTCACCTTTTCGCGCGGTCCTCGACTCAGGCTCGCAAGTGTCAGAAAATAACACTTTCTTTTTTGAAAGTCCCCTAGGTTTTGAAAATGCAAATCCTGCATCGGGGAAAATTGTCCCGGTATTGGGGCACGCGTCCGCACTAGTGCATGTGTTGTCCTTTGTGACCTAGCCTCTCGTTTCAAACCTAACGTATTTTCGCGTTGAAGCTCTGGTTCTGTCAACCATCACGGGACACATCCAGCGAACTCGTTTCCCTCTAAAGTTTTCGAGAGATTCAGGTCTCTCTCTACCGATGAAATTTTTACCTCTCAATGAGATTGTTTCTTAATAGGAGCTGATCTCTACCTCGACTTTTTCCCGGAAAGGGGGATTGTAATAAAACGCAATCCTTCGCTCTGAATACTGCGTTTTGGCTGGGGGGGTATTAGTCCGATTCAAGCATCGGCACTGCCTCTCACGCACCGCGCTTTGCTCGGGATTTCCTCGGGCTTAGACCAAACTCTGGCCTCTTCTGGGAGTCCGAGGAATCTCTCGTCCTAAACACGGACCAAAGACAGTTATGTGAAGTCATTTCGTGTTTTCCTAAGCGCGATGTAAGGGACGCTACTCTGTTCGCTTCCGTTCAAGCCTCAGTTTCACCTTTTTCTCGAACCGCACCGCCGTTTTCCCAAAATTATTTGAGCTTAGAGGCCGTCTCAGGCGCAACCCCGAGCATCATGAAACATATCAGCTTTCATGAAGGACACATCGCGCTGAGCACATGCAGCCGTCTTCAGCCTGCGGGTTACTGATCCCTCACACTGTGTGAAAAGCTACCATTTTCGAGTACAAAGCCCCCCGGGTCGTCTTAAATGCTTCTATCAAAAAAAGAATGGTTTTGTTCCTCTCTCACCACACCCTCCTCAGCGGCCCCCCAAGCTTCAAAGTGACCTTCCCTTCATTCTACAAAGTTCAGGACCCACGGTCCACGTCGGCCCTCAAAAATTTCCGCGTTTTTTTCCCAAGTCCTTTAAAAACTTTCGGCGATCCCTACCCGCTTGGGGAGTCAACACAGTCAGTCCCCTCCCCCCCTCGTTCCCCCCGGGGGGCTTTTTAACTGGTCAAAAGGGCCCCCCTTCCCCCCCCCCTTTTTTGGGGGAAAAAATTTTTTTTCCCCCCCCCCTTTTGAAAATTGAAAAAGCCCTCACTGCCTGGGGTTTTCAAATTCAAAAAAAGGTAAAGCAAGTTCCGAAAACTCGGTCCCCCGCTTCCGCACGAGCATCTAGAAACGCCTCTTGTGTTCTCAATGAGGAAAAAGGAATCAAGATTCTTGGGCTGTTTTTGGGATCCTCGCTCAGACTGCTTTCGTTTTTATACTGAAGCTTTCACTGGATCTGTCCTAAGGCACGACTCTCCCTACATGCCAAAATTTCGTCCGCTCGGATTCCCCACCCCCCTTGTCGCTGGGTGAAGATGTTTTCCCGCAAAGACTCTGGGTACACCCCTACAATGGGGTGACCCTCCCTGACCAGCTCCCAAAATTGGTTGTCCCAGTCGCCGAGTACCCCGGGTCTCTCGTTTTGCATACCCGAGCTTTCCCCACAGTCGTGGTGTCCCCAGGGTGGTTGGGTTCTGTGATGCCTCAGGAAAGGGGTTTTTCCCCAGTTCTCTATCTGCACACGCAACGCGGATCCACCCCTCCATACTCTACTGCGCGCAAGAATAGGGCCACCACTAAAACACGCAATCCTAAGCTTGAATTGCTCCGCGCTTTCGCTATCTCGGGTGTCCAGACGATCTTGCCTTTTCTCGAGCTCTCTCTCTGCATTCCGTTCCCTATAACGGACTCGATGATCGTCCTTGCCTGGGTCGCTCTCCGCCCATCGCCTCAAAACTTTTGTTGCAAAACCCTGTGGTTTTAAATTTTGGAGACCTCAAGCCCTACCGACTGGGTACGTCGCATCAAAGAAAACCCTGCAGACTGCCGTCTACGGGCTTCTACCCTTGAACTATGCATCACCTCCGTGGTTGGCTGGGACCTCCTTCCGCGCTCACCAGCAAAATGTGGCCACACTCGGGTCTCGCTCCCAAAGCTCCCTCGATTTGCCGAAGTGAAGACTTCAGCCACCACTCTCGTTGCGCAAGTCGCACCAGATCCTCTCTCAGTGTTGGGAAGTTCTCGACACTGCCCCCGCTCAGCGTGTATTTGGTCAAGTCATCGATTCACTCACTCCCGCTGGCCAAACTCCCCCAATGCTGAACCCCCCTCAGGGGCCTCTGCAGCCGTTGAGTTGCAGGACGCTCTTAATCTGTTTCAACAAAAATACTACGCAATGAGCTCCGCGATTGTCCCGTAATCAAGTGGGCGTCTAGTCTCGCGTCCCTGAGCCCAAAAAATCGCGCAAAAAGGGCTCCCCAGGGGGCCGGGAGGGTCCGCCCCCTTTGCTGCCAGAAGAATCACCTCACCGATTCTTCTCCCAAACAAACCCCTCTCTCGCACCATCTTGACTCGTTCAAAGTCTCGCCCATTCCGGGCCTCGACCTTGCGTCCTGATTCAGAAAGCTATTTGGATCGTCTCTCTCCGCGGTCTGCTCGACGCGCATCCTAGATGTCTCATTGCCCAAAAAGTTTCGTGCAAACCTCTACAACCCAAATGGCTGACCTCCCACAGTTCGGCGAAAAAAACCCCCCCCCCCCGGCCCACACCCACTTTTTATCACCTTTTATGCTTTCCCCCCCCCCCAGAACGCTCCAATACGAAGGGCTACCTATGCTTGTCGTATGCATGGTACCAAAACTGTACATTGGGAAAAGGTTTCTGAGCTCTCCACAAGGGGCCCCTTTAGCCCCCAGGGTAGGTTTTCTCGCGTAGAGGTCTACCAGCCCCCATCTACTCTGATTGTGGACGCAACTACGTGGGGGCTGCTCGTCACATTCGTGAAATTCAAGATTTTCTCGCCAAATCGGGAATCTCGGTCTCTGACTCTCTAGCCAGTCGTGAAATCCAATGGCACTTCAATCCTCCCTATGCACCCAACTTCGGAGGCATCTGGGAAGCAGGTGTGAAATCAGCCAAGTCTCTTCTCCGCCGTCTCATCTCTGACACTCCTCACACGCATGAAGAATATGCCACTCTATTCTCACGCATCGAGGCTGTTTTGAACAGCCGCCCTCTATGTGCTACGCCTCAAGACCCAGCTGATGGACCCGACTATCTGAGTCCAGGTCACTTTCTGACCGGTGCACCATTACTTGCCCCGCCCGAACGCATTGAGCCGGACAACGCATCGCATCTGTCACGCTGGCACCGCGTGAGACAACTCCACCAAGCATTCTGGACCCGTTGGTCCCGCGAGTATCTACATACTCAGATGCAGCGCGGAAAATGGACCAGAAACCACCCGAACCTCCAAATCGGAGATGTGGTTTTCGTGCTTGAAGCTTCAAGCACTCCCCTCAATTGGCCAATAGGACGCATCATCAATCTGCACCCTGGTCGCGATGGCATTGTTCGTGTCGCCTCTATACGCACCTCATCAGGCTCGTATACTAGACCCGTCAACAAGCTCATCACCCTCCCTGCTGCATAAAAGCACAGCACCCCTCTTGTACAGTTTTCTTATATTTTAAGTTCTCATAGCAATTCTGCTAAGAACCCTCATCTGCTATTTTCTCGTCTGCCTATCTTGCTTTCAAGCAAACTCTTTGTCTCTTCTCTTTGTTCTACGTCAGACTAGCCATGAAAATGTCACCCCATTTTGGTGGCCGGTATGTTTACGCGCATTCCACTTTGAATTCCTCCCGCTTGAATTAATTTCCTTCCATATAATTCAACTATCCCTCAACAGGTGTCACTACGCATCTATTATCACAAAATGCTGACCATAGTACTTTGAGCCGATTAGCGACTGTGCGATCGACGCCACGTGTAGAACTGTGTGCAGTGTGCAAGTACATTCAACTCTCCTCGCGCATCAAGTGTGTGCGTGTAACCTCCTCGCCACGTTAAACTACGTGTGTACTCTCTCATAACTTCTCGCCTCTCTGGGCAAACTCTCGTGTGTTTATTTATATTCTATTATAATAACATTACTCTCGTACGTTTTTAGTCTAAGTTATATAACATTTAGTGCCGCTCTACGCGCCCTCTGCTGCACCACGTCACGTCGCCTGCTTGTGCTCTTGTCACCAAGTCGTCAGTACGCTCGTCAACAGCACGTCCAACAGTACGTCCAACCAGGTATGTGGTAATAGCTCTGCTTACGGCACTATCCCTCGTGTTATATCTAACCTATATAACATATTTCCATCTCTCCAAATTATACAGTCCACTCCTCTACTCATTACCTAGGGAAGTTCTAGAACCTTCAGCTAGAACTCTTAGGTCGCGTGTACATCCTCGCCCTTGCGCCAACAGGGTAGAATTGGCCCAGAGCATGGCTATGCTAATCGTAAAAGGCGAGTCAAGAGAAAAAGTCCACCTCGCAAACATCAGCTAGTATGAAGGGAAATATTTAACTCCCCTTACATAAAGGCCAGCTCTGGCAATCATCGTCGGGGACCTTGCCCTCTTCCTTTGACATCCCCTCGACGACGATGACGACAATGACACCGCGACGATGACGAATACAATGACGACCGCCACGTGAGAATCCACTTTCCTCCCTTTACCCGTGGCTGGTTCTGACCAGCATAAGCCCTCCTCCCCCCCCCTCCCCCCTAGGTTAGAGTGGTGCATTATGACCTAACGGTTGACGCGTCCTTAATCCAAATAAACGAAAAAATAATGTTATTATTTTAACCGAATTTATTACTTCATAAACAAGAAATAAAATCAATGAACAAATGGAGAATAATATAAAAATCAAAGGTGTTGCAAAATAGCCTACACGGTTGACGCACCCAAGTTTCATCAGATGTTCAGGATAACGCCTAGTAGCCTATCTACTTGGGTATATTTTCCCCCATCTGGGCAGAATTTTATCGGTATAATTTAGCCCATAGCACGGCTCTGCAAATCGTAAAAGTTTAGAAAATATAAATAGTCAATCTCGAAATATCAACTAGTAGGCACAATATGTAGGCCAATAGGCAACTCTACCCCCTAAACTTGAGGTGAGCTCTGGCGGTCGTTGTCGGGGCCCTTTGCCAAAGACGATGACGACCATGACGTGAAAACCCTCCCCTACCCGTGGCTGGTCCTGATTAGCTTGGGAAATAAATCCCCACATCCCTTTCTCTAAAGTGACGCATTATGACGTAATGGTTGAGGCATCCTTAATCAAAACAAACCCTTAAAATCCAGACAAATAACAAACCAATGTTGACGAACCCCCTTCCTCCTCTTACCTGTGGCTGGTTCTGATCAGCATGTTCAACCCACACTTACTTAAGGTACGGGTTTATAAGTATTGGGCGATGGAGGTGATCTAGGAGACTAGCCTAGGCTTTAGGCCTAGGTAGAGGGATACTAGGAGGCAGGTTTGAAGCGACGATAACACGGTTTAAAGGAACTGAATTTAATTATGAAATATGTTGACGATGAAAAATACAATACAGTAAATAATATTCACAATGTAAACAGTTTGCATTCGGTATTGGGCTCAACCTTGGACTTATGACCTTGAGCTAACGGTTTGCTCTTGGTCCACGGTGCTGACCCGGTGGCGGTCGTCGGTGAAGTTGTTGATTGTCGTATTGTTAAAACAGTTCACATCCTGCAAGAAACATGGCTGACAGGAAGCACAGCCTTATAAATATAAATATTGCTAACAAGCATACGGCCCTCCTCCCCATATTTCGTAGGCTAGAGTGGTGCATTATGACCTAACGGTTGGCGAGTCCTTAATCCAAATAAACATTAAAAAAAAGTGGGATTCTATATGACAAATTACGATAAAGGCGACAATCTTAGTAAAATTTACATTTAAAATTATTTATTTAACTAAATTTAATTTAGATCAAACACATACCTTTCCATTTTTCATTCATATGAATCATTCGTATTTTGCTATTTCTTTGAATGCAATCATTTTCTTTTTATTTATATTAACGTATAAAACAATAGTATCATAAAGCACAACCGGTTGAAGCGCTTTTGTTTCTCACGTCGTCGTCGTTGCTGGTTTGATCTACATAATGGAAAGACGGTTGCCACGCCCTTAGTCCAAAAAAACAAAACAAAAAACAATCAAGGATACTTGGTCAGCTCCAAAGTCGTACATTATCAATATTTTGTAAGAGCTTACCAAGAAACCTTAGACATTTTAGCAAAATCAGAAATAGTAAAGATTTGTTATAAATTATATATTTTTCTCCTGACAACACCTCCACCCTCTAATACGTGGCGTATGTCATGATGCTCGTCTTTTAGAAGACTCGTATTAATCCTAGCGGTTGACGCGCCCTCAAGAAAAGCGTGACTACAGACCCCTTTATTTCCGTCCCCCCCCCCCCCCCCCCCCGTCTGGGCCCGGGTAGAATTGGCCCAGAGCATGGCTCTGCTATTCGTTATTCGTAAAAGGCGATTCAAGAGAAAAAGTCCACCTCCCAAACATCAGCTAGTATGAAGGGTGGTATTTGACTCCCCGACAAATAGAGGCGAGCTCTGGCAATCGTCGTCGGAGAACTTGCCCCCTTCCCTTGACGACCCCTCGACGACAATGACACCACGAACGATGACAAAGACAATGACGACCGCGACGTGAGAAACCCCCCTTCCTCCCCTTACCCGTGGCTGGTTCTGACCAGCATGGGACCCTCCTCCCCCCCCGCCCTTAGGCTAGAGTGGTGCAGTATGACCTAACGGTTGACGCGTCCTTAATCCAAATAAACCAAACTTTATTTCCGTTCCCGTGACAATTGCCCAAACATTCAAACGTCTGTGGAGTAGCCAGCCAAGAAATCAAGAGTTTGCCAAAATGCATGTGACAAACACAGGTTTGCTAAACCAAACCCGTCAGGCTAAGATGGCGCATTGTGACCTCACGGATGAAGCGCCCTTAACCTAAAGAACATTTTATAATGACCTATTGATTGACGCAAGGAGATACCAAATGAATTGAAATATTTTCGTTAAGAACAAATAAATAAATAAATAAATTTTATATAGAGTCTGCCCACTCAGTTATATAACTGATTTTCAGTGGGGGACTTTAAATCAAAGCGACCAAGCCAACCCTGCAGGCCCCGACGCAATCGACGAGTGAGCGATAACCAACCAAAGATCGATATTTTTTTAATAGGAAATATAGCAATCAGTGGTATGGACAGTGCGAACACCCGCGAATCAACGCCAGAATCAACAAGGCCGATTCAGAACAACTCTGAAATTTATTTTGTGCTTCGTTGCTAGGACCGCTCTAAAGTCACCGTTTACAAACTCCTCAGACAAGAACTGATGAACTTAAGTCCAAATCAGAAGTTAAAAAACTTCTGAACTTAGCGGGAATCGAGCCCTAGACCTTCTGCATTGGATGCAGATACGCTAACCACAAGACCAACGAGCCACACCGCCCCCGGTCCGGGCCTGGGGAAGAATTGGCCTAGAGCATGGCTGTGCTAATTGCAGACGGCGACTCAAGAGAAAAAGACCATCTCGCAAACATAAGCTAGTAACAACAGACATGATGTCTGAATGAAGGTCAACCAAATAATATAAAGCCTTGCGTACATAATAATATATTTTAGGGCCTACCTCTCACAATATAACATAATTTAATATATAAGTTCTTCACCTTTTGGAGAACATAAAACTTATTTAAACAATATATTTTTAAAACCCACGATTTTAAGTTGTATTTAAATATAGTTTTTTTAAAATTATTTTTATCAGTTATTAATTCATTATGTTTTTTCAATTTAATTTAAAAGCAAGAGGTAAAATTTACAGAACAAACTGAATAGTTATATTAATTTTACATATTACAGGTGGTGCAATTTACCCTACACGGTTGACGCACCCTAGTTTCACGTGATGTTCTGAAGCCGAAATACTTTTCATCGCCCCTGGTCCGGGCCTGGGGTTGAATTGGCCCAGAGCATGGCTGTGCTAATTGCAGACGGCGACTCAAGAGAAAAAGTCCATCTCGCAAACATAAGCTAGTAAGAAGGATAGTATACTCCCCGAAATTAGAGGCGAACTCTGGAAATCTTCAGGTACACCTCTCTCACCATTTGATGACCTTCCCGACGACGAAGAGGTCAATGACACCACGAACGATGATAAAAGACGATGACGACGGCGATGTGAAAAGCCCCCTTTTTTCCCCTACCCGTGGCTGGTTCTGACCAACATGGGAGCCTCATCCCCCTATCACCTTCGGCTAGAGTGGCGCATTATGACAGCACGGTTGAGGCGCCTTTAAACTAAATGAATTGTGAAAAAATCTCGACATCTTCGACGACGACGCTGAATACCATTTGTCAGACCAAACCAATCGAATATGAAACGATGAAGAGTAAAGCTCTGTTTTTGTTTCAAATACAATAAAATGCTGTCACCCGGAAAAGCAGGTCTAAAGTCACTGCCAGCAGCTGGACACTCGAGAAAACCAGGCTTTTACGCAGAACGCAGAGGTAAAGTCTCGATCTTTTGTAAGCACTATCGTCTGTCCTATACGCGATGTAATTTGAACCAAAATGATAAGTATGAAATAAAATTTGTAGCATGTGGTATCAAAGCATATTTCTCAAAAATTGCTCACTTTTCTTATTAACTAGCCGTTAATATGACACCTAACATTTAAATTGTAGTATTTTTCCAATTTTGTGTAGGAAACAATTATTATTTGAAATATCAAAACAAGCTTTGATAGCATCATGCACTTTTCCTTTCTGAACACCATCTCAAAAATGCAGATTAATTTGGATAAAAATTGGTATACAATGTTAATGAAATTAAGCGGATTTGAAGGCCAATTGTATTTTAAAATGGGCATATTCACATCATACACATTTCTTCATTTCCATTTAAATAATTAACTATTGTTATGCTATTACTGTCATCACCATCATTTTATTTTCTTATATACACTTAGAAAACAATATAATCATCAAACACACCATTAACTCATCGCATAAAAGTTTTAATATCACAGGCGGCGAATATAATATACCCGGTTGAAGCGCCCTTGTTTCTCACGTCGTCGTCAGAATCCTTTTTAAAATGTTTTCCCGCGGTTGGCAAACAGTGTTAAGACGTAATTTCCTGTAATCGTGTTTGTCTGTGGCTTGCTAGGGGTGGTGCCGGTTGACTGACCCCTGTACACCCCTTATCAAGTAAACCTTACGTTACGTTCGTTTCGTTTGTCGTTCGTTACTTTAATATTACTGGAGGAACCTTAGCTATCCTATATAGTGACATTTTGGTCATACACATTGTGTTATAAGTGTAGGCGATGAAACATACGTTATTTCTTTCTATACGGCGATCGAAGCCATGTTAAAATTGCTTTAGTAGCCCGCCAGTTGCCCACAGCTAGTAGATACTGCACCGCCATAGCCTTCCTGAAACACTTGTATTTGGTTAGGTCAACTGGCGTTGGAATCTTGAAACCTTCCGTCGACAAGGCGGTGAGGAAACATTGTTAAAACATTATGCACTGTCAAATGTTTTCATTTCTTCTTGGACGAGAAAGACGTGTTTGGGTTAGTCTTTTGAACGTAGCTTTGCACGAGATTGTGATAAATACTGACTTTTTATTGGGAATATAATAATAACAGTGTACACTGAGATCTTACAGCAAGAATGAAGCATACAGAGGTCCGATTATTCACTTGGTTCGTGGATAAACTTGTCAAAAATAAACCATTGGCATTCTCGGTCGTTGACATCCAGTATGGTTTGTTCCGCTGTCCCTAGTTTAAGCTTCGCTCTGCCGTTCTGTGGGCATAACGCTGTTTTAATTCGACGATGACGACCACGACGTGAGAACTCCCATTTCCTCCCCCTACCCGTGGCTGGTTCTGACTAGCATGGGCTGCTAATCCCCATATCCCCTGGATTAGGGTGACGCATTATTACCCAACAATTGACGCGCCCTTAATAAAATTTACAATAAAATTCCCCTTCCTCCTATCTCTTTCCTCTGCCTCCGCCTCAATTACTCTTCCCCCTGTACGGCTTAGGCCTTGTACGTACGTCGTATACGAATACATGAATGACTAATAACTCGTTTATGACCTAACGGTTGACGCTCCCTAGTTTCTCAAGTCGCGGTCGTCTCGCTCTCTGATTATTCTTGCACCACCTCCGCCTCTTTATGGCTGTATACTCCTCGATATCCTTCCACTCGACCTTACTGCCGACAAGACTTGGTATTACTATCATCACCATTATTTACTTTCCTTTTGTAAACTTTGAGAACAATAAAATCATCAAACACACCATAAACTCAATAAATGTACATAAACAATATCACAGGAGGCCTTATATGACCTGACTGGTAGCAGCACCCTAGTTTCTCAGGTCGTCGTTTTAAAAAATTAGATCGTCTTATTGCTCCAGAGCACCCTATGCAAGGCTGTTATGCGTCCACAGTTTTGAACAAATTTAAACTCTTGGTCGTGATGAGTTGTCACGTAGTCGTGTATTTTTTATATTAAACTCCCTTTAGACGATCCACAACATGTTCTAAACGCAAAGTTTGTGCCCCGTTCTTATTTTTCTAGTGGGAGAATTTGATAAGTTGGATTAATTTCCATACAAAGAAGAAAAGGAATTTATCACCTGTGATAGGTGACCAACTATGTATTTAGATATTGGGTGAGTGTGAAGGAAATGTCCAGAGCTGTTAGAGGACTCAACTCTCAGCTAACGTGTCTATCATCACCAACTAAATTTCCTTTCCCGTCTGGGCCCGGAGTAGAATTGGCCCAGAGCATGGCTTTGCTAATCGTAAAAGGCGATTCAAAAGAAAAAGTCCACCTCGCAAACATCAGCTAGTATGAAGGGTAGTATTTTACTCCCCGAAAATAGAGGCGAGCTCTGCAATCGTTGTCGGGGACCTTGCCCCCTTCCCTTGACGACCCTTCGACGACGATGACGACAATGACACCACGAACGATGACGAAGACAATGACGACAGCGACGTGAGAACCCCCTTTCCTCCCCTTACCCGTGGCTGGTTCTGACCAGCATTGGCTCCTCCTCCCCATATCCCTTAGGCTAGAGTTGTAAATGATGACCTAACGGTTGACGCGTCCTTAATCAAATTGAAAAATATATTTTTTCACTCACATAAATAACTTTTGTTTTGCTATAATTATCATCATCATGATTTGATTCTGATATATATTCACTAATTATCAAACACCCAATTAACACATCTCATCAACTTTCACTATCACAGGCGGCGCAATATGACCTAACCGTTTGAAGCGCCCTAGTTTCTCGCGTCGTCGGTGTTGTTGAAAACATAATAAAGTTTGCTATTTTTGACTGGCTGTTAAATGCAGTGCCCGATGTTTATCGAATCTTGCACGCTCAAAGTTCCCCCAAATTCCACTCGAAGATTAAGTAAACCTTGCAATCTTTACACGTATTTCGTACTGGCTATGTTTTCCAAAGTTATGTCACAGATAGTATAGACTATACACTGCGTCATATGCATTTCAAAACATGTTTAATAATTTTTAAAATACAATCCCCCCGTCTAAGCCCGAGGTAGAATTTGGCCCAGAGCATGGCTCTGCTAATCGTAAAAGTTGACTCAAGAGAAAAAGTCCACCTCGCAAACATCAGCTAGTAAGAAGGGTAGTATTTTACTCCCTGAAACAATAGGCGAGCTCTTGCAATCGTCGTCGGGGACCTTGCCCCCTTTCCTTGACGAAACCTCGACGACGATGATGACAATGACATAAAAAACAATAACAAAGACAATGACGACCGTGACGTGAGAACCCCCTTTCCTCCCCTTACCCGTGGCTGGTTCTGACCAGCATTGGCTCCTCCTACCCATATCCCTTAGGCTAGAGTTGTAAATGATGACCTAACGGTTGACGCGTCCTTAATCTAAATAAACTGTACTAGTTCCCGTTCCAGAATGTTTAGAGTAGATAAACAAGTAACAAGAGTTGCAATTTTATGAAGAAATTTTATCATATTATGATAACAGCGACAAATTTTCTAAATTCTAAATCCTCATTCAAAGCAATGCCTTAAACATTTAAATAAATTATGTTTCTTTGTTTATTGCTATCTTCTCCATCAATTTATTAGCTATTATAAACTTAGAATTCTATTTATTCGTCAAACACACCATAAACTTATTTCATTAAGTTTCTTTATCACAGGCGGCGCAATACGACCTATCCGGTTGAAGCGCCCTAGTTTCTCACGTCGTCGTTACCGCATATGCAAAATCGTTTATTACAAAGAAAACACCGATCAATCAAACTGTGGACCAGTGGACAGCACCAGACTCAACCAGGCATATTAAGAACAACCTTAGAATTTATTATGTGCCTCGTTGCTAGGACGGCTCCAAAGTCACCGTTTTAATATTTCTAAACCAAGAACTTTTGTACTTGATCGAGTCCACATCTTAAGCTAGAAACTTCTGCCTTCAGCGGGAATCGAGCCCTGGACCTTGTGATTTGGAAGCAGAGACTCTAACCACAAGACCACCAAGTTACACAACACGTCAAAACGAAATTCATTTATTAAAATATAATATTTTATTATCTTGACTATTGTCTTAATTTTCAGTATTTCCTCACATATTCTTATAAGCCTATGAAACAAATTTGGAAACAAAATAAAGGCTCACAACTAATTAAATTTATTAACTTTCAATAACACAAGTGGAGCAATATCACCTACCCGGTTGAAGCGCCCTCGATTCTCAAGTCGTTTCCATTGTTCGTTAAACAGCGATTCAAGAGAAAACGTCCACCTTGCAAACATCAGCTAGTAAGAAGGGTAGTATATTACTCCCCGAATCTAGAGGCGATCTCTGGCAATCTTCGTCGAGGAGCTTGCCCCATCCCTTGACGACTCCTCGACGAAGATGACGACAATGACACCACGAACGATTACAAAGACAATGGAGACCGTGACGTGAGAACACCCCTTTCCTCCGCTCACTCGTGGCTGGTTCTGCCCCCCGTCTGTGCCCGGGTAGAATTGGCCCAGAGCATGGCTCTGCTAATCGTAAAAGGCGATTCAGGAGAAAAAGTCTACCTCGCAAACATCAGCTAGAAAGAGCGGAGTATTTTACTCCCCGAAAATAGAGGCGAGCTTTGGCAATCGTCGTCGGGGAACTTTCCCCCTTCCCTTGACGACCCCTCGACGACGATGACGAAAAAAACTCCACGAACGATGACAAAGACAATGACGACCGCGACGTGAGAACCCCCCTTTCCTCTCCTTACCCGTGGGAGTGGTGCATTATGACCTAATGGTTGACGCGTCCTTAATCCAAATAAACAAAAAATATGACGACAATGACACCACGAACGATGACAAAGACAATGACGACCTTGACGTGAGAACACCCCTTCCTCTGCTTACTCGTGGCTGGTTCTGACCAGCATTAGCCCCTCCCCCCCACCCCCCTTGGTTAGAGTGGTGCATTATGACCAAACGGTTGACGCGTGCTCAATCCAAATAAACCAAAGCTATTTATTTACTTCCATTTAATTTTTTTTTGCTATTAGTATCATCACCATAATTTTCTTTTCTTTTATATAACTTAAACTTAGAAAACAATATAAGCCCCAAACACACAAATTACTCTTTTCATTAACTTTTTATATCATAGGCGATTCAATATGACATAACCTATTGAAACGCCCTAGTTTCTTACGTCGACGTTAAAAGTATCCTAAAGTGTCTGTTCACCTCTTTAACAAGTTATTCTTAATATCAAATAGAAACATAAACACTAAGTATTTTGTGTATATTTCCTGACCTACGTCAAAAGGGGTCTTTAAATTCATCGCCGCGTTCAAGAACAGTGACGTTACTGTTCTGAAGCTGGCGAGGTGTTGCAACACAGCACAAATACTAGCGGCGTGTAACGCGCGAGGCAGGTCCCGGTCTACCTGTCGAAATAATTGGTTCTAATAAAACCAAAAGCGGAAGACCCGCGTTCACAATCACTAACTAGGAAAACGCTAAAGTCCCGTCGCGTTGATGGATGAGCGTTTTTTTGTAAGTTTTTATCTTGCGTGGGATCTCGTTACTTATCAAGTGCTTTTTGAACGCATTGTTCAAGTTTCTATTGTTCCTATTTATATCAGTGACACTGACTGTATACATACCTCACCTCATATCGAAGCTGCACGCAATGAACAGACTGACAGCAAGGCGAGGCTCACTGCTGTGCGTGTGCATGTAGCAGTCAAAAGGTGCGGGGCGGAGAGGTCATATCGAAGCTGCACGCAAGTTGTACGATATTCATTACAAATATTTATTCGATTGCCCCCAAAATCATATCATATCTAACTTTAGTGATTTAAAACGTTCCCATAAAGTTTCATCAAGATCGGAGTAGCCGTTTGCTCGGCCGCGGCCAAATATCAAGAAAATATCGAATTACAAATTGTAAAAAAATCGTAAAAGTACGATATTTATGAGAAATAATTCTTCGAATGTCCCCAAAAACGTGGCAGGTCTAATTTCAGAGATTTCGAAGGTCCCCTTCAATTTTCATCAAGATCGCATATGCCGTTTGCCCGGAATCGTGCGAACAAACAGACGGAAAAACAAACAAAAAAAAAACTCAAAAAAAAAAACATTGAAGCTAAATTTTTTGAGGGGTCAGTGAAATTGAAGTTTTCGCTTCGCTCGCTTCGCTCATCCAACAATACATAACACTGGTCAACAACACTTGTTTTGAAAAACAAACTGCTAATAAAGTAGCTAGGGGATAGCGTCAGTTTTCGTAAAAACGTAAATGTCAGGGTTGCAGTGGTTAGTATCAAACTTTCGAACCGGGGACCTCCCGAATAAGTCTCGCGTGTTACGCTTGTACTATTATAATAATTATTATAATTATTATGATGTATTATAATGTTTCGTTATTATATTATTATATTATAATGTTATTATTATGTATATTATAATGTATTATTATTATTATTATTATTATCATATACTGTATTATAATGTACTGTAAAAAGATAAACAATATTATATCAGTGACACTGACTGTATGTACATTTGGTAATTTAGCTTATTTGTAAATTCGGTTAATTTGTTAAATTGTAAAATTTGGTGTATTATAATGTGTTGTATTGTAAACAGATTCGCGATTTCTCTATAAACAAACGATCTAAGTGGCCGTGACTTACGAGGATCGTGTTGTTTACATTGTGAACGAAGGCGGTGAGTCCAACAAGCCGATGCCAGTGTTGCTTTTGTTTCTGTAAGGAGCTTCACTTCAGGCTTGGGTGTTCATAAGAGCTACGGCATTTGAACGGGTAAGATGTTTATTAACTAGGAAAACGCTTAAGTCCCGCCGCGTTGTTGGATGAGCGTAATTGGTGCATTGAGCTGCCATGTGTTATGCGGATTTTCTGTTGTTCTGTGAAAAAATCATTTCTAAGTTGAAGATTTTTTTAAATTTAATTTAAATTAAATAAAAAATAAACTTTAATTTTTAATTTTTTTAATTAATCATATTTTTAAAAAGAAAAAAATCGTAAAATTGCGATTTTCAACGAAATAATTATTCGATTGCCCTCAAATTTCATACGAATATATTAATTCATAAAATTAAGGTTCTGTGAAAAAATCATTAAAATCGGATAAAGCATGTAGGTGTTATAAGACGAAGAAATTTTTTAAAAATCGAAAAAAATCGTAAAATTGCGATTTTCATGAGAAACAATTTTCCGATTGCGCTCAAAAACGTGGCAGTTCTAAGTTCAGAGATTTAAAAGATCTCCACAAAATTTCATCGCAATTGAAGTATCAATATAGCCGGAATCGTGTTAACAAACAGACAAAAATACAAACAGAAAAAATAAGAAAAAACGAAAAAAAATCGTAAAATTGCGATTTAATGAGAAATAATCTTTCGATTGCGCTCAAAAACGTGGCAGTTTTAAGTTAAGAGATTTCGAAAACCTCCAGTAAATTTAATTGCAATTGGAGTATCGGTTTAGCCGGAATCGTGTTCACAAACACACAAAAAAACAACAGAAAAAAACGTGAAAATCGAAAAAAATCGTAAAATTGCAATTTTCATAAGAAATAATCTTTCGATTGATTTTTCGAACCGTGCAGTTCTAAGTTCAGAGATTAAAAGGTCTCCAGAAAATTTCATCGCAATTGGAGTATTGGCTTAACCGGAATCGTGTTCACAGACACACAAAAATACAAAAGAAAAAAGAAAAAAAAAACATTCTGGATTTTTTTCTCCAGTGTAGTAGAATGAAATCTTCGCTTCGCTCGCTTCGCTCATCCAATAACTTTGTATTCAAATCAAGCAATCTACAGAGCTCGTGTTCATATACATTATAAGTCTCGTCGCACTGAGAATCATAAGACATGGCTCTGTGAACCAGCCTAGGACCGGGAGAAGATATCCAGCATCGCTCTGCCCAGCAACCGAGGTGTCTACAACCATCTTAGTTGGCGTGTGCGTCTTGATACAAGAAATAACTCAGATTGGGAAGTGCAACTCGTCACTTTGTCGTGGTTTCACCTGCTATGATGAGAGAAGGCAACTAAAGGAAACTAAGACAACTAAGAGATGACGTCCCCGTCTGAGCCCGGGGTAGATTTGGCCCAGAGCATGGCTCTGCTAATCGTAAAAAGCGATTCAAGAGAAAAAGTCCACCTCGCAAACATCAGCTAGTAAAATGGGTAGTATATTACTCCCCAATCTAGAGGCGAGCTCTGGTAATCGTCGTAGGGGACCTTGCCCCTTCCCTTGACGACCCCCCGGCGATGATGACAATGACGCAACGAACGATGATAAAGACGATGACGACCGCGACGTGAGAAATCCTTCTTCCTCCCCTTACCGTGGCTGGTTCTGACCAGCATGAACCCCTCCCCCCCCCCCGCCCCTAGGCTTGAGTGGCGCATTATGACCTAACGGTTGACGCGTCCTTGATCCAAATAAACCAAATAGAAAACAATATTATCATCAAACACACAATTAACTCATTATAATAAAATTTCAATATCAATCGCGACGCGATATGACCTAACCGGATGAAGCGCCCTAGTTTCTCACGTCGTAGTCGTGCAGCAACACTCACATGTGGCGGGTTCTGACCAGCATGGGACAGTGAAGATATTAGAAATGTTCCACCTTATAACACACAAAGGTGTACGCCCTGTCCATACCACTGATTGCCGTACTTCCTATTTAAAAGAAATATCGATCTTTGGTTTGGTTGGTTATCGCTCACTCGTTGTTTTCGTTGGGGCCTACATGGTTGGCTTGCTTCCTTTGGCTTAATGTCCAAAACTAGAGGCGAGCACTGGAAATCGTCGTCGGGGACCTTGCCCCCTTCCCTTGACGACCCTCCGGCGACAGATGACAATGACACAACGAACGATGACAAAGACGATGACGACCGCGACGTGAGAAACCCCCCTTCCTCCCTACCCGTGGCTGGTTCTGACCAGCATGGGCTCCTCCCCCCCCCTAGGCTAGAGTGGTGCATTATGACCTAACGGTTGACGCGTCCTTAATCCAAATAATCCAAAAAAAAGCTTAATGTCCCCCACTGAAAATCAGTTATACTAGGGAAACGCCAAAGTCGTTGTTAAACGAGTGAGTGAGTGAGCCAAGTGTTGAGTACCCGGGAACATCCCCTTTCCTCCCCTATACCTAAGGATCTAGCCCAGTATGAGGAATGATACCGGGTACTCAACACATGGCTCACTCACTCGTTTAACAATGACTTTGGCGTTTCCCTAGATATTTAAATTGAACATTTGAAATGCGAATCGTGTTCAAAACGTATTAGCGTGAAACATTAACAAATTTCCAAGATAAAACAAAATCACCTAAGTTTTATTTCCCATTTAACACCCCTCAAAAATAATATGTGGTGTAAAAAATATAAAAAAAGTTCGAGCCAACGGGTATCGCACCTCAACCCTCCGTGTGGTTAGGCAAAATGCTTACCAATAGGCCATGCAAGCCACGTAGATGTGGTCCCGATAGCTGCTACTAAACAAATGCTATCGATTTTTAAAAATCACATTTTTATTTATTGTAGGATCAAATCACAATGAATCTAGTTAATTTTGTTAGCAGTTCTCAATAATTTCGTACCGGATGTCTGTTTAAAATTTCAGCCCAATCTGTTCAGCGGTTCGGCTGATTTTCGACGTATAGACAGACAGACAGACAGATAGACAGACAGAATCACAGAATGAGAACCGTTCGAGTTGAATGGAGACACTCGGTCGCTCCGCTCCCTCGTTTAATAAACTAGGGAAACGCCAAAGTCGTTGTTAAACGAGTGAGTGAGCCATGTTAAACGAGTGAGTGAGCCATGTGTTGAGTACCCGGTATCATTCCCCATACTGGGCTAGACCCATCCTTAGGTATATGGGAGGAACGGGGATGTTTCCGGGTACTCAACACTTGGCTCACACACTCGTTTAACATCGACTTTGGCGTTTTCCTAGTTTAAATTGAACATTCAAAATGCGAATCGTGTTCAAAACGTATAAGAGTGAAACATTAACATATTTCCAAGATAAAACAAAATCACCTAATTTTTATTTCCCATTTCACATCCCTCAAAAATAATATGTAGGTGTAAAAATATAAAAAAGTTCAAAACTAACGGGTGTCGAACCCCAACCCTCCGTGCGGTAGGCTCTATGCTTACCACTATGCCATGGCAGGCACGTAGAATTTGTCCCGCTAGCTGCTACTAAACAAATGGTATCGATATTTTAAACTAGGGAAACGCCAAAGTCGTTGTTAAACGAGTGAGTGAGCCATGTGTATAGTACCCGGGAACATCCCCTTACCTCCTCGTTACCAAAGGCTGGATCGAATCCAGTATGGGGAACGATACCGAGTACTCAACACATGGCTCACTCACTCGTTTAACAACGACTTTGGCGTATCCCTAGTTATTTAAATTGAACATTTAAAATGCGAATCGTGTTCGAAACGTATTAGCGTAAAACATTAACAAATTTCCAAGATGAAACAAAATCACCTAATTTTTATTTCCCATTTAACACCCCTCAAAAATATTATGTGGATGTAAATATATAAAAAAGTTCGAACTAACGGGTATCAAAACCCGACCCTCCGTGCGGTAGGCTAAATGCTTACCACTATACCATGCCAGCCACGCAGATATCGTCCCGCTAGCTGCTACGAAACAAATGCTATCGATTATTTAAAAATCACATTTTTATTTATTGTAGGCTTAAATTGCAATGGATCTAGCTGATTTTGTTAACAGTTCTCAGTAAACTCGTACCGGATGTCTGTTTAAAATTTCAGCGAAATCTGTTCAGCGGTTCGGCTGATTTTCGACGTACAGACAGACACACAGAATCACAGAATGAGAGCCGTTTGAGTTGAATGGAGACACTCGGTCGCTCCGCTCCCTCGTTTAAAAATCAGGGATTAAATCGCAATGGATCAAGCTGATTTTGTTAACAGTTCTCAGTAAACACGTATTGGATGTCTGTTTAAAATTTCAGCGCAATCTGTTCAGCGGTTCGGCTGATTTTCGACGTACAGACACACAGAATCACAGAATGAGAGCCGTTTGAGTTGAATGGAGACACTCAGTCGCTCCGCTCCCTCGTTTAATGAGCGAGTAGACTCTTAATACGAATTTATTTATTTTATTTATTTAAATGCTCTCTAAAGAAATGTGACAATTTTTCCTTTATAAAATTATTTCGGTTTCCCGCACATTCACATAAAAACCTACCTAAAATATAGGACAGAAACAAAAGGCTATCCAAAGAAAGTGCATGACTCTGCTTATCGTGACAGACGATTCAAGAAATAACGTCTATCTCGCAAACATTAACTAGTAAGGAAGGTAGTTTTCACCCTCGAAACTAAAGGCGAGCTCTGGCAATCGTCGTCGTGGACACCTCTCCCTTCACTTGACGACTTCTCTGCCAATGAAGACAATGACATCACGAACAATGAAATACGACAGTGCCCGCGGCTTGAGAACCCCCCGTCCTCCCCTCCCGCCCCAACAAGATGTTGTAGATCTGACATGCTTGGGACTTTCACTTTCCTTCTACATCTTCTAGGCTAGAGCGGCGCACTATGACCTAACGGTTGACGGGCTTATTATCCAAATAAACTAAACTCTAGACTCTCGATTCTCACGAAGAGAAGAGGTGGTATTGTCTAGAATTCGTATAGGCCACACACGCCTAACTCACGGATATCTCTTAACCAGAGAAAAGGTTATTCCCATATGTGACACATGTGATGTGCCTTTATCCGTACATCATATGTAAGCAGAATTTCCCAAATATGATGCCTTGCGCACGCAATTTTATCTCTCCCATTCATAAGAAGAACTTCTATCATATGATAAGGCGACAAACTTTCTTAATTTCACATCCTAAGTAATCTATTTACAAAATGTAATTCACACTTTTATTTTATCTATTTATTTCCATTCACATAAATAAATTTTGTTTTGCTATTTCTATCATAATCATAATTTTATTTTGTTACATACATAGTTAGAAAACAATCTTATCTTCAAACACACCATTAACTCAAATTTTTATCTTTCAATGTAACAGGCGGCGCAATACGACCTAACCGGTTGAAGTGCCCTAGTTTTTTACGTAATTCTCAAGTGTTTCAGACCTTTTGGGTTTTAAGTGCTCCAACAGACTATAAACGATCTTTTATCGAAATGTTATATATTCTATAACTTTTGTTAGCTAACACAATTCTATTTACATTAGTTCTGGGAAGATAGGTATATTAAAAATGAAAACAAATACATAATTATTTCTTACGTCGTCTTCTTCGTTATCGCTTTGCGTTTTCATGAATGCACCTTTTTTATCTTTGACCTCTCTAATTTTATATAATATAACTCTTCATAGTATACTGTATCACTTACAAAAACAAAAATAACATTAAACATCAATATATCAACAATATCTCACGTGACGCAACACGACATAACCCGGTTGAAGCGCCCTAGATTTTCTTGTCCCTTGGATATATGGGGAAATTGTCCAATTGTGATTAGCATTGGAATCAAAATCACAAATTATACATTGAATTTAATTCAATGACTCCACATCACGTGCTCTTACAAGTAACAATCATGTTATCTTTATACGTGGCTGTTAACTGTGGATTTAAGTTTCGTCACACTGACAATGTTTGGACGCCCCCGTCTGGGCCCGGGGTAAAGTCGGCCTAGAGTTTGGCTGTGATATTCGTAAATGACGAGTAAAGAAGCAAAGTCCATCTCGCAAACATCAGCTGGCAAGTAGGGGAGTACTCCTTGATGTTTGAATCTCTGGCAGTAGTCGTCGGGGACACATCCCCCTTTCCTTGACGAACCCCCCAACGACGACGAAGATAAAAATACTAACGATGACAAAGACGATGCCGACCGCGACTTTCCCCGTATCCAAACGGAGGTATCTCATAAATACCCTTTCTCGTGGCTAGTTCTGACCAGCGAGGGGGATTCCCTCCAGTTCTCCTAGGATAGAGTTTCTCCTTATAACTTACGGTTGACGCGCCCCGAAACACAAATAAACTCTAAACTTTAAATACAAGTCTTATAATAATTATCACATGTGGTGAAATATGATAAAACATCCCTGTTTCTTACGTCATCGTCGCAGTTATTAATTAAGGTTTCTTTAAGTGCATAAATTATTATTTTTGTAACAAAAATCTCTTTAAATTCGTTTTTAATTACAAAAACGTAAATAAGACAAACGAATCCAGTATATTAAACTTACATCCCTGGCCACGCAATATGACCTACCCGGTTGAAGTACCCTATAGTTTTTCACGTCGTCGTCACTTCTGATCAAATCCTGGGCCCGGGGCACAATTGGCCCAGAGCATGTCGTAAAAGACGATTGAAAAGAAAAAATCCACATCGCAAACATCAGCTAGTAAGAGGGGAGTATATTACACCCCGTAACTAGAGGCGAGCTCTGGAAATCGTCAGTGACCTTGACCCCTTCCCTTGACGACCTCCACGACGACGATGACAATGACGACCGCAACGTGAGAACCCCCATTTCTCCCCCTACCCGTGGCTGGTTCTGATCAGCATGGACCCCTCCTCCCCATATCCCCTAGGCTAGAGTGACGCATTATGACCTAACGGTTAACTTGTCCCAATTGAACCAAAAAAATATATACAACTAGGAAAAACGCTAAAGTCCCGCGCGCGTTGATGGATGAGCTTTTTAAAATTTAGTTTGCATGGGATATCTTTACTTTTGCAAGTTCTTTGTTTTGCTGCCTCACGCATGTTGCTGATTGTTGTCAAGTTTCTTTTGTTACCTGTCATTTGGTATTATTTACCGTAAAAAACTATATTAAAAGCTTTATTTCTATAGATTCTGGCCAACTTTTTCAACTTTTACTTTCAAAAGGTATACCCCATAACCTTAAGGCCATGTATAATTTAGAACGTTGTAGGCCCCCCCCTTTGGTCAGATTGGGGCCCCAAATGTCACGAAAATATCGCAAAAAAATCGTCGTAAAAGTACGAATTTCATGAAAAATTTTCTTCATTGTCCCCAAAAAACAATCACCTTAATTTCAGAGTTTTTCAAAGGTCCTGTTAAATTTTCATAAAGATGGATATCCTTTTGCCTGGTAGAGAGTTAAAAAAAACAGACAAAAAAAAAAAAAAAAAAAAAACAAAAAAAAAACAAAAAAAAAACACCCGAGCAATTTTTTTGGGGTCAGTAAAATTTGAAGTCTTCGCTTGCTCATCCAATAACGGCGATAAATTTCTAAATTCTCATTCGAAGTAATAAATTAAAAACTTAATTTAATTCACATAAAACCGTTCCTTATTTAATTTTCTCCATCCACGAAATCAATCAATTTTCTTTTGCTTACCATCATCCCATAATTTTGTTTTTTTTCAAATTAAACAATATAATTATAAAACACACATAAACTCTATTCATTAACTTTAATATCACGGCGGCGCAATATGACCCAACCCAGTTTTAGCGCTCTAGTTTCTCACGTGCTTAATCCGTTGTCCGAAATTTTCGGTGGTCGTACGATCCGAGACCTCCCTAATAAATTTCTTTCTCCTGCGTCGTAGGGATGTTTGATGATGGTGATGAGACTGTTTGATGATGTTTGAGATGACTGATTGGGCTCACCTCCGTGATTCAAGAGTGTCGGAGCCAATGATCCGATTTGCTATTAACTGTAGGCTGTTAAATGTAACAACACAATCTTTCATATACGTATTTATTTAAAGGGGTTTTTCGTAGAGTTTTGCGGAACCTGGACACGGGGCATAGAGGGAACTGAACAAGCTGTTTCGGCTGCTAAGAAAGCTTCCCAGCGTCGCGACGTTGTTTTCAATCTATTCCCTTTCCCAAGAAAGAGTGGTTTCAATCAAAGTTTTTGATTGGAAAAAAGCATCTTGGGATGTGTGTGTTGAAAAAAATTTGCGAAGTGTGATGAGACAAGGCAAAAAAATTTCGTCCCCCTACGTCTCGACCCACTAAGAAGAGGTGGTTTTGCCCAAATTCGAATGGCCACAAGTTTAGCTCACGGATTTTAACCAGAAAAAAAGGGTTTTTCCCCATAGTGACACATGTGTGCCTTTAACAGTACATCTAAAATAGAAAAGAATGATAAAAATATGATCCCTTTGCGCACGAAATTTTACTCTCCAAAATCAAAAGGAGAATGATCATGATCATATGTTTAAACGAGAAATTTTATAAATTTTTCTTATTCACGGAAAATTTTTTAAAAAATTTTTTATGCACAGTATTCACATTTTTTTAAATTTATTTATTCCATTCGCATATATAATTTTTATTTTGCTTTTAAATCATCATCATCATCCCCATCATTATCTTTTTCTTAAATATACATTAAAAATTTCTTTCATTAAAACTTTTTTTTTATTCTTAAAACACACATCATACACATTTCCTCTATTTATTTTTTTTTTCCCATTAAATTTTAAAAAATTTTGGGGTATTGCTATTTAGTCCGGTCGGGGGAAGTAAGTCGTGCTTTTTGAAGGGATCCGTTTTTTTTATGATTGAAAGAAACCAAATATGTAATTTGATAAAATTTTAGCCTGGGAGTTTTTTTCTTTTTCGGGCGTTTGGCCGCCATTTGGAAAATGTCCGCCAAATTGTGTTCGTTAATGTCTTTTTTGAAAAATCCAAAATGGTAAGAGATAGACGAAAAGTTTAAATAAAAAAAGTACCACCATACTTTTTCCTACAAAATATGCTAACCATATTTTTGAAGGAGCAACGGTGACATCACAGAAACTTTTTATATATTTATAAAAAAAAGTAGCATTTTTTGTAGCCCCAACAGAAAAATCGCAGGTAACTACTTTTTTAAACACTTTTTTAAAGAAACTCCTTTAAATTATATTAAGAATTCTCCGTCATAAAAAAAATTGTATGACCCATCAAAATTGGTATTGCATTTAGGGGGGTTTTTGGAATTTCCCAAATGATGATATGAATTTTCCACAAAAAGTCGGTTGGAGAAGCATTCCTTGTTTTTTTGGGGGGACTTTTTTTATGATGAAGTATATTCTGGAGTTAAAGAAAAAATTTAGCCGGGGATTTGCACCATCCGTCTTCAATAGGAGAAAGACAAAAGCAAAATCCTTACATAGCATGCAGTAGTCAGAGAGTCATCTCTATACACTTGAGTCAACATCAGGTTTTCACACAATGTTTTATTATCCACAAATAAACATAATATCACATAAAAATAATAGCTCGGTTTTATTAGGGGATTATGTTTTAAAATGCAAACCCCTTGTATACAAATCTTAGCATTTGATGAAGTGTAGTGAGAGGAAATCTTCATCCAGTCCCAATGAATTCAAACTTGCCTAGTATTCTTGGGGTGAAGAGTTTATTAGGTTATTTTTATTCGAAGAATGCTTTAAAAGGGTGCACAATTTGTTTTTGTTTACTTAAAACATTATGCTGTTTTAAAAAAAGCTTTTTTTCATTTTAGTAATGCAAAACCTTGAATGAACATTAGTTTCAGAACAATTTAAAAACAACATGGTGGTCCCTCTTTTTCAAAACCCTAAATCTCAACTAAATTTTTAAACAATTTAATTTTTCCCCAATAATACATTACAAAAGTCCACTAGATCATAATAAAAACCAAAGCACTCAAACCCAGTTAGGGCAACAAGAAGAAAAAAGACTATCACCGCAACTGGATCATATTTAATAAAAATTTTTAAATAAAAAAAGTGCCTTTGGATATTAGTACAAAAAAAGTCATCTACATAAAATTTCTGGTAAAAGGGAGTAATTCAAAAACCCCTTAAAAATTTTAAAAATTATTTAAAATTTTTAAAAATTTTATCTAACAAAAAAAGGGGGTCGGGCCCAAATTTGAAACGATTTTTTGCCACCAATAGTCAAAAATAGAATCTATACTTAAATACTCAATACTTAAAAATTTAACAGCATTCTTGAAATAAAAAACAAAATTAACCCCAATAATGAGCAAAATACTTTGACTTTTCCCTTTTTTTTGACAATTTTACATTCCTGTTTAAAATTCCTTTAAAAAACTTTAAAAAATACTTTTTTTTTTAAAAATTTAAAACCTAAATTTAATAAACATATATCAATTTGCCATTTTTGAAAACAGTTTTTTGGGACTTCTTTAAAAAAAAATCAGCTTTTAATGTTTTAAAAAGGTATTTTACAAACCCCCTTCCCAAAAAATAAATCTTTAAAAACAAGAAAAATTTTTTATTTTTGTTAAAAAAACCCTAAAAAAGACCAAACCAAAAGGGCCAAAGAACGGATTTTAAAACCAATAAAAACATTTTAATTTGAATCCTTAAACTGAAAACCTAAGAAAATTCAACCAAATCTGCATTACCTATCAACTGAAAAAACTTAGAATTTTAAAAGTTTTGAATTTAACAATTTTTAGCATAAATAAAAAAAAAAAACTTTTTTAAAAACCCTGAAAAATATTTGGGCAAAATTACCTGGTAGCTGAAAAGTCAAAACAACAAAAACCCCTTCAAACTGAAAAATATATTTTTCTTTAATGGGCCTAAACCTTGTATATGAATCTATTCAAACAACAAAAAACCCCCTAAAACTGAAAATATCTTGAACAAAAATGAAATTGGAGATTAATCATAAAAACAACAACAATAACCCCTTAAAATACAAATATCTGTGAACCATAATAAACTTTGTAGATAAATAGCTGAAAAGTCGAACAATGAACAACCCCTTTCGAACTGAAAATTTTTTTGAACAAAAAATGAATCTTAGAGATGAAACATTCAAAAAAACAAAAACCCCTTAAACTGAAAATTAGTAAATACTTCTAAAAAATTTAAACAAAGTTATCAAATCAGAGTAGGGGGGTTCAATGAAAAAGTGGTATCGATTAGTTTAAATAGGTGAAGTCGTCGTTTGTTGTTTCTGCAAAAATTTTAAACCCTGAGATATACTCGTGCTTCCTGTACTTTGTAGTTGGATCCATGATGTTTGCAAAGTGAACGTGCAGTAAGGGGGTGGGCGAAACGCCTGTCGAGTGAAGTTTGTTTGATCGCTTCCAAATTTTTTTGATTTTGCATCCACTTTGACAACTTTCTTTACTGACGTTTCATGTGGGAAAAACTCGAAGATCTGTTTTCCTTAATATAGCATCGGCTACCATCAGTTCTCAACTTCACACCTGAACTGAAAACCCGAGCACCGTTGAGAGAAAAAACACAATTGCTCTCCAACAAATTAAAAAAAATTCCCATCGGGTAAAAGCCCTTCGCATCTCGGGGAAAAGACCCCTTTTTTGAACATTTTGATCCTAACCCATTGTCATCACGAGAATAGAGGCCCACATTAGTAGATATTTTTTATTTTTAAAACCAATCTATTTTTTTGTGTTGTCTTCAAGGATATTTTAAATTCTTTGCATTTATTTGAAAATAGATCTGTCTATCTACTTTCACTTTTTCAAGTCGTTTTGTATTTTTTTTTTCCCGGGGTGACATTTCGTACTTTTTGTCCCCCCCCCTTGTAACTTTTTCCTTGGTTTTTTTAGGTCCCAATAACACCACTCCCTTGTATCTATAGCTTCCATTTCTTAAAACGCGATTTTTTAAATCTAGAATTTCCTTTTCCAGTGGTAAAACTCTTGTCGCATTTTCTTGAAAGTTGTTTCAAATGTTCCTTTCGCTTATCCTATACAAAGATTTTTTTTTTACATACTAGTTCCTTTTTCTTTTCGCACGTAGGGTTTTCCATTTTTTTAGCATTCTTACCCAGTTTGCTTCCCTATTTTCATTTAATTTTAAAACACTCCATCTTTGAGGTCTTTTTATCCCCATCAGAGAAACACTAGTATTTCCAGCCTCTCTTGCCCAAAACCAGACTTCCATCCTATAGCTAATAAAACCCCCTTACATTCTGCTTTTGAATTCAAAGCTTCAAGAGCATCATTATTACTTTCCCACTGTATTAGACTACGACCTAGAATTTGACTCAAGGGGTTTTTTAAACTTTAAATTCAGGGTAAGACAGAAAGGGCCCACTAAGTGGGTTCCAAAATTTGTAACAAAAATCTTAAGAGGGGAGACCCTAGGCAGGCAAAAGCCTAAAATTACACACGCAGCTAGCTACAGAGATCCACACTTGGTCAAATCGGGTTTTTTCACACAAGCCTTTTATTTCTTGAATAACATTTTTCTTACATAGAAATAATAGGCCCGGTTTTATTTATGGGATTATGAATTTAAATCCCAACCCTTGTATAAAAATTTTTACAGTCGGTGAAGTGTGCTGATGGGGTTAATTTTTCCCCAGTCCCACTTATCTCCTAGATTTCCCGGCTTGCCTAGAAACTTTTTGTGAAAATCCATATGGAGAGTGGTTTTGTCTAGAATTCGTATAGGCCATACAGCCTAACACACGGATATTTTAAAACAAGAGAAAAGGTTTTCCCCAAGTGACCATGTGTATCCCTTTAACCGTGCATCATATGCTAGAGAATGTCCAAATTGATGCATTGCGCTGAAATTTTTGATCTCCCCCCAATCCCCCCCCGAAAACTTTTACATATGAAACGGCGACAAAACTTTCTAAATTTCTCATCCATAGTTATCATTTAAACAAAATTTAATTTACATCTTACAAATTTCTTTCTTTTCTTTATTTTTTACATACATAACTTTTATTTGCATTATTTTTCTTCATCATCAATTTATTTTGTTATTTATACATTAGAAAAAATCAATCATAAAAACATACCTGCAAAAATTTCTCATTTACTTTCTTTACAGGGGCGAAATATGACCAAACTTTGAAGCGCCCTATTTTACGTCGTCGTCTATGGAAAATTTTTATTTAAAGAAAGTTTTAAAAAGGTGTCACAGATTTGTCTTTTTTTATTAAAACATTATGCGGTTTTAAAAAGCTTTGTTTCATTTTAGAAACTAAAAACTTGATGAAAATTTTAGCTCCAGAATTTAAATTTTTAAAACCAACATGGTGGCTCGCAATTCCCAAAAAAACCTGGTTCTCAAAAAAATTTTTAAAATAAAATTATTTTTCCCAATAATCCTTTCACAGCAGATAAAATAAAAACCAAAGCACCAAACCCCATGAAGAAAAAAAGAAAATAGACTTTACCCACACCAGATCAATAAAATTAATATAATTTTAAAAAAAAATAAAGTGCCTTTGGATACGACACAAAGTCATTACTCGCAAATTTATGACTAAAGGGGGAAGAAATTATAAGCTCGCAATTAAGGGAATCTCCCTGAAAAATGGAGGCGGGCTTGGCTGCGTTTACGGGGCCCCTCACCTTTTTTTTACGACTCGCAAACGATAAAGAGAAGACAAAAAAGAACGATGACAAAGACATGATACCGGAACGTGAGAAACCCCCCCTTTCCCCCCCTTAACCCCCAGGGAAGATTTGGGGATTTGACCTAACGGTTGACGCGTCCCTTTAAACCAAAAAAAACCAAAAAAACCCAACCCCAAAAGGTCCCATCCAGAAAGGACTTTTTTTCCCCATATCCCCCAGGCTAGAGTTTAATATTATGACCTAACGGTTGACCGCCCTTAATACAAAAAAACTAAAAACCCAAAATTTCTTTAACCAAACGTCCCCAAATTTTTAAATACATGAGAACGTGAATTCTGTTTTATTCAAAAAAATACATTTTTTTTCTATTACATATCCCTATTGTTTATATATATTGTTAAAAGTGAAAAATTATAGGCCATCTTTAATCAAAAACATTTAAATTTCCCCAAATTATTCACAGGCGGGGCAAAAGACCCCCCCGGTTGAAGCACCCCATTTTACGTCTAATACTGGAAAATCGTCCGTCTGTTTTGGGAATGGTCGTGGGGGTCGAAGCCTCTCCCCTGGTATTTTTGTCCTGGTGCGAAGCACTTATAACTAAAAATTAGATGGTGCCCGATTGGGCGAGGACAGCATCCTTTGGCTGCATGGTGATTTGGGGACAGGTACCCCCTTTATTTTGGTTTTAAAACGCCCTAGCTCGAGAATGGGAACAAACCTTAGGTTTTTTAATTTTATGTAATAATTAGCAGCAGAAAAGTCCCACAAAAAACACCCAAGCAGAGTTTTTTTTTTCATCACGGAGGGCGTGTCTTGGGTCCACTACACCCACTCGACGACGCGCGGCGATGAACGTGAGAGCCCTCAAAGCCGGCTGACGATGTGGGGGCAAAAAAACGAGGTCAAGACTGCAAGGGGCGCGGAAATACATCGCTTCTTTTCGGGGAAAATTGGGGGAAGTGCAGAAAAAAACCGGGGTTTGGGACCGCTTCTAGAGATGCGTAAAATCAAAGGCTTGTGCACAATGCATTTGGGACCGGTTTTCGACCCAGGTCAGCTGAAACCCCGACATTCGTTCCAGCGAGGGAGAGAAAGGGACACACGAAGAATTTGTTTTTACACTTGTGTCGGGTTTCGGTTTGGGTGCTGCACATCCGCGCCCAGGACGGGGATAGAAACCCCCTTTTAAAAATTTTTATTTAAAATAAAAATTTCCTGCCGCACAATTTTAAAGGGGCTTGCCCCCCCTTCGCCCTTTTGATATTTTTATTCCCGCGTTTAGCCACTGTGTGGTATCATGAGCTTCGAAAACCCCCGTCACTTGGGGTACGCCACTGCTAGGAGAGTATGCTCCGCCTGGCAGTGTATTTTCCGGGCAGAGTGAGCACATGACTCACTGATCACCGGCAATCTGACAAGTATAGGCTTCGTAGAGTCAGTAAAGAATTCCCGGGCGAGGGGGGGTCGCAGCTGAGCTAGCGCGACGATGTCTAGTGTTATACCGTGGGTTTTTTTCATAGTGTTCGGCAGCTAGGTTAGTGCGACGATAAGTATAGACAGGGGGATTTTAGTAGCGTGCGGTTTCAAATTTTTTTCGGGGCGATATACTGAAAAATACGACATTGCTATGGTGTTTCTGGACGGCTATGTTTGTAGCGTGCAGCAGGGTTATCGCGAGTCGCGACAGTTTTTTTGTGTTTTATCGGGAGATTGTCGTTTTTATGTGAAACTAGGGTTTTATGCGGTTTATACATTGATGTTTTTGTTTTTTTAAAATCTCAATTAATGCAAAGGGTATTTGGGACGATGATGGGATGGATGACGATGGAGGACGATTACTAAAAAATCATAATGTGTTGCGGGATACGAACCCCCTTCCTCGTAGTGCCATAGCTTGAGACCAGCGCCCTAATCACATGGCCACCGGGACGCATTATACTGGGGGAAGTAATGGCTAGGGAAAGGACTTTACAAGATCGATTGACTTCAAAAAGGGAAGTTTTGGGAGAGTTGGCTTTTTACAATACATGAAAAAAAAAAATAAACAATCGTATTAGATCTTTTTCCCCTTTTCACATAAATCATGTTCAGGGGGGAAGGGAAACCAAAGCGAAAGCCAAAATTTTTTTTTTAGGCCCGCAAAAAGACGAAGAGCGATAACAACCAAAAATCGCATTTTTTTTTAAAAGGAAATAAACAATCCGGGATAAAAGTGCGAACACCCGCGGGTCCGCCAGAAAACAACAAGGCCCATTTAGAACAATTTAAATTAAGGCCCATGAGCCATCGTTTTCTAGGGGCGGCTCAAAAATCTCCCTTTTAAAATTTTGCGGTGGAGACCGCTTCTTTCTATTTTTCAACCGTTTTGGGCCCGGGGGAGAATTGGACCAGAGCATGGCTCTCTAATAGTAAAAGGCGATCAAGAGAAAAAGCCCTTTTCGCAAACATCAGCTATTTTGAAAGGTAGTTTTTACCCCAAAATGTGGCGGGGGCTCTGGCAACTCCTCCCCCCTCCCCTTTACCGTTTCTGTTTTTTTACCGCACTTGCTCAAGTTTTTGTCCGACCCAAAAACGCTTCAAAATTAAACTGAACAAAACCCTTCAATTTAATTTTTAATTTTCAAATATAATTTACTAAAACAATAATTTAATTCATTTTAAACAAATAATGTTATACTTTTTATTTAAAAAAAACGAAAAATATAATTAAAAACTTTTTATCCAAAATAATCAATTTTCAAATGAAATTCGCCAGCCGTTTTTTTTTATTTATTTCCATTTTCACGAATAGCATTTGTTTTGCTATAATATTGTCATAATTTATTTTTTATATAACCTTAGTAAAAAAATTTTAAAATCAAACACCATAACTACATTTAAAAAACCTCCAGTATCTCAGGCGGAAGAGATCCAACCCGGGTTTAAGGCCAAAATTTTTTTCCCCGAGTGTTTTTTTTTTGATTTGGTTTAGATGGGGTAAAGAAGACTTAGGAAAAGTCCAAGCAAAAGGGCACATAATACATTTTTAAGGTGTTCCAATCAGTCTTTTTGATTCTGGGCGGTCCGCGGGTGGAATCGTGTCCATCTTGATTTATGTCGAATGACGGGGTTTTTACTTAACTTGCCCGGGCTCAGTGGGCATTTTTCCTTGTTGATTGTGGGGCGCCACAGGTTGGCATGGTTTAAATTATATGTAATTTTTAAAAAGTAAACTTCTGGAACTTAGTGAGTAGACACTAAAACAAATGTATTGTTATTCATTATAAAGGATAGAAAAAAATCAAGTATTTTCTGCTTTTCTGTTTGATTTTAAAATTTTAAAAATGACAAATTATATTAGTGAGAATTTATCCACAATAAATAAACAGTCGTATCATTTCACTGTAATGATTTTGGGATCGTTTTGGGCCCCGGGTAAATGGCCCAGAGCAGGCCCGCTTATGTACAAAGCGATCAACATCAGCAAGTAAAAAGGGGGAAAATACTTTTCACCGAAACTAGGGCGAGCACGCCAATCGTGTCGGGGGCACCTCCCCTTTTACTTGACGACCTCTCCGACGATGATGACTAAGTCGATGACGACAGCGACGTGAGACTGAGAACCCCCCCCCCCCCCCCCCCCCTTTCCTGCCCATAACCCTGGGAGGTTTGACCAGCATCGGCTCCTCCTCTCCTATTTCCATAGGCAGGGTATAATTTAATTTTCGGAAGTGTATTTTGCATTTAAAATTATGATTTTCCTTTTTCTAACTGAAAGCTTTATGTATTTACTTGGTTTTTTTGGCGCGGAAAAATAGTTTCTGGGCTTTAAAATTTTTTGTTGCTTTAATGGGTCGTTTTGGTATAGGTAGGCCTAGTTCAGTTGGTGCCGGTCCAACTTTTAAAAAAGTTTTTTCAAAAAAAAGAAAAAAAAAGGCTAGATTGGTCATTTTAACCTAACGTTTGAAGCCCCCCCCTAGTTCTCACGTCGTCAATAAGTGTTTAAAGATGTACCCTACCCCCATGGTTTTTTAGGGTCACATGTGTATTTTTCCCCTGTCATTTGATGCTGTGCTAGAACAAGATTTTAAATAATGAAAGCTGGGACTTTTTCGTTCGACAATCTTTTTGCAAGCTCACTCAAGTTCAACTAACTTTTGGATGAGCGTAGCGAGCGAAGCGAAGATCCATTTCACTAACTGGAGAAAAAATCCCGGGAAAGTTTTTTTTTTTTTTTTTTTTTTTCTGTATTATTGTGTGTCTGTTAGAGATCCGGCTAAACAAATTCTTTAGTTTTTAACACCCACTGCTTTACCGATTTTTAAGTTTTTTTACAGAACCCCTTAATTTTTTGAATTAAGGGTATTCGTGTGAAATTTGAGCGCAATAAAAAAAATTTTCCATGAAAATCGAAATTTTTCGTTTTTTCTTTTTTAAAACAATTCTTTGACTTGAACACCCACTTTTATATCCATTTTAATGATTTTTTTACAGAACCTAATTTTTTTTAAATTAAATATTCGTGTAAAATTTTTGGGGCAATCGAATAATTTTTTCTTAAAAAAATTTCAAATATTACGATTTTTCCTTTTTAAAATTTTTATTAATTAAAAAAAATTTTAAAATTTTAAATTAATTTTTAATTTTAATTTAATTTAAATTTAAAAAAAAATTTAAGTTTTGTAATGATTTTTTTACAGAAACAGGGAAAAAAAAAGCATAAAACATGGGAGCTCAATGCACCAATTACGCTACCAACAACGCGGGGGGGGTTTAGGTTTTTTCCCAGTAAAAAAATTTGCCAATTAAGTATTTGGGAAACAAATATGACCGATTGTGCGGGTGCGTTCGGCAACCCTCTTTATACGCGCCGAGCCCGCACCTCCACCATTAGTTTGGTGGAGGTGCCGGGTAGGACTTTAAAACAATTATATTGAATATGTTAAACATTTAAAATACAATTCCTTGTCCTAGGACACCATTCCCTTCTTTGTATGCCCTGTTTATCCAAAAGAAAGCATCGTCAGGTCCCACTTCTGCGTTTATTTGGTGTGAGCCGCTCAGAGGTGGTTTTGTGATAGCCTCCCTTCCGGGGTAGTCGCTGAACAAACATTCTTTATGCCAGGGCTGTGCCCTTTGGGTGGTTTGACCCCGCATGAAACCCTCCTCCCCATATCCCTAGAAAATTAGATAAAGTGGGCGTTAGACTAACGTTGACGCGCCCTAAAACCCCAAATTAAAATAAAGAAGGCGACGACCCTGACAAAACAAAAGATGACAAAACAGACAACCCGGGGAGTACCCCCCCCTTTTCCCTTCCCCTTTCCCCCCAAGGGGCTTTTCTGCCCGCAATGGGGCTTTAAATACCAAAACCAGGTGTATATTTAATGATAATTTCATAAAAAAATTGCGCACTATTTCCTTTTGCGGCGAACCACAAAAAGCTTATTCGGGCCCCGCCGCGTAGGAAAATAATGTTTAGTATTTAAAAAGCGGTGGATATGCTTTTTGATGAAAAAAAAATCCAACGCCATCTTTTTCGTCTTTGGTGCATTTGCCCCTTCCCCCGTCGTGTTTCATTTCTCGGACTAAATTACATTCATTTGTAATTTTGGGAGAAGATTTAATAATATAAAATGTTGGTTAAACGAAGAAGTTTGTCTTCGTTTTTGGTGGCTTTATTGGGGGTGATTTTGTAAGATTAGTAAAACAACTTTTTTTTGGTCTCGGTGGCGTCTAGACCCCGGGGCCCTTTTGGTTGGTTTATCATCTGCCGACATGGCCCATTCAGAAAACCTACTTGGGTTAAAAAGTGTTTTTTCTTTTTTCTAGCAATCCGGGATTTCAAAAACCCCGAGTGAGAACCCTCCCTTTTCCCACCCCATAGGCCTACCGTAGGGGTTTTGCCAAAAGATCCCAAAGAATTCTTCCTTTCCCAGGTTGGCATTCCGGTGAACGCTTTTCGTCCAGTCCGCGCATGACGTAATCAAATCGCTCCTCGACCGGCCGCCCCTCGGCGGTGATAAAAACCCCCCTATTAGTAACTAAATTCTAATAACTATTCATTTTCCGAATTAAATCTATCATAATTTTGTAACCAGTTCATTTTGTTTATAATTATGTGGGTAGATAGTTTTAGACCTTCCCTTTAAAAGTTTATTACTTTATTTGCCCAATACGATGCATACTCACAACTCCAAAAGGTTCCCCTTTGGGATGATAGTTTATTATAAAAAATAACAAAAAAAGAAATCCGTTTGTGATTTATCGTAATGGGTGTGTCAAATCTTCCAAACCCCCATCGCGCCCGAGATATAACATTAGATTTTAAATAACTGTTATTAATTAAATCTATAATATGATTAATAAAAATGTGTTGGGGGGAGAGGAATTATCGAAATATAGGATTAAAAACCTAAAAAAATGTAACCACTCAATTATAAATCGATTACAAGAATACACAACATATTAGACTAATACAAACAATCGGATTAATATTCGAAATAGCTAGATAAAATGGACAAATAATGCGCAACTGTTTTCATCAAAATTATAATATTGTTTTTAAGTAAGTAGTGGCCTCGGTCATAAGTTTTAAATTTACTTTTATTTAATATAATATTGTGTATCGTGTTGTAATTGAAAATTTATTTATGTGTATATCTACGCTCTTTCCTTGAAAAAGTACATGCCTTTGTACATTGGGGATCGTGTGGGGGGGGGGGAGAGGACCCCCAGTCAATGCGGGTCCAGGGCACACAGCCCGGATTTTTTCCCGATTCTTTTGAGTGTTTTGCGAGTATTTTTAAGGTTTGATATTTTGAATAACTTTTGTTAGTGGTTGTTGGTGGTTAATGATTGTTGTGATTGCAAAATTATATCATTATGTTCTGTGACTTGATTGACACATGGCCTACCAAGAGATATACAGCGTTTCAGCGTATACCCTGATTTTTCTTTTTCGGTATACGGAGGGGTCAATATTTATTTTTGAGTTTACGCCGTATACCCCCCATTACTCCACGGAATGTAATTAAGACACGGGAATAAAACCTTATAAAATCTCGAGCAATCTCCTTGAAAGTTGATTGTAATCAATTTGTAAATCAACTTAACATCGCCATCCGCTGAAGCATTACTAATAAATATACCTACTTCTTCAATATAATCATTAAATAAAACATTTCCGCACTCACGAATGTTTGTTTCCGTCGGCATGTTCTTTAGGTGGACGATCTTCAGTCTGTTGTTTTATCTGATTCAGATGCACAATCGCGTAAGTAAAAATATTATGATATTTTCTCTGTCAATGTAGTTGTAAGGACTTTTGATTGAATCTAAAAAATCTTATTTGACGACGTAAAGTAAAGGAATCGTCGAGGGTTTATAAATTTTCTTTTACTTTTTATAACTTTTTTTAAAGTCTATTAAAATTATCATTAATTTTGGACACGCAATACGAAAAGTAGGCCTAATATCAATTACGTCCACGTACACTGACTGGCGTTGTAACACTCGGGGAAAGTCAACATTTTATCGTTCATACGTCCATAAACCCACTAACAACAAAATTCACTTCGGATGGATATGTTTGACACAAAATCGAGCGAACTAGATAACTCGAACGAACTCTTCACGAACGAGATAATATCTGGACCACAGAACTGTTCCATAAAGACTTCTAGTCTTTGCAGCCAGAAGGAAGAATACACACTGCTCTGAGAGATCCCATAGAGATGGGGCACATGAATCTGTTTTGATTAATTTTGAAGTTGAACGAATGCAAGTAAAGATATCGGTTTAATGAAAACCATGCCAGCTTATTACTAATGGAAAAATGTAGTAAGCTGTCACTAGCACAGTATTAATAAACAATGTGTGTGTATACAGAAAAACCCAGATGCGGTCCACCAAATAGATTGGAAATACAAAGCGAAGCAATGAACAAGTGCGTCTTATGCACGGCCGCTGCGATCTAGCTGACGTCACACTCGCGGCGGAGATGCGCAGTGTCATACCTAGCCACACAGAGATCATTGTACCATGGTTCTGACCAGCATGGGCCCTCTCCATATCCACTAGGCTCGAGTTGTACATTATGACCTAACGGTTGACGCACCTCTAATTCAAGTAAACCAAATCAAGCAAGACAAATAATTCTTACAAATATTTCTTTGTACAAAATTCACATAAAATACACATAGATTTTAATTCAAATAAATACTTTTCTTGTGCTATTATTATCTCAGTCATTTTCTTTTCATTTATAAATTCAGAAAACAATATATTTATCAAATGCACCATGCACTCATTTCATTAACTTAGGCCTACAATATCACAAGTGGCGCAATATAACCTAACCGGTTGAAGCGCCCTTAATCAAAAAACTAAACTATACACAAAATTCACACTCTAACACTCTGACATGATAAATGATAGCATAGATAATCACGGACAATCAAGAACTGTTTTATTATTAATCTTCCTGCTACATGATGCAATGGGGATACTACCCTGGTCCCAAGCAGTTCGTACTCCAACTGGGCGGAGCCATATGATCTAGTTTCAACAACAAGTCAGATGTGGGCGGAGATTATATTTGTGACAAACTTTCTAAATTTCTCTTTCAAAGTTATTTGTTTAACCAAATATTGAACACACATCAAACACATTTAATTAATCGTGGAAAAAATGCGTTAACTCTCATCTCAAATTGTCTGTTAATTAAAAAAAAAAAAAACACAATACACAACAGCTTATTACATAAACCAACAAACAAAATCACAGGCGGCCTAATAAGACCTAACCGGTTGAAACGACCTATTTTCTCACGTCGTCGTCATAAGGCTGCTGCTGCAATAGCTTGCTATAGTACCTCTACTATGTTTGGTCCTATTTTCTTCTGGTTAATATGTCTGCAGCGACATCTTGCCACCATCAACAACATTTAGATTGTGTCTAAGCGATTGTATTTAAATTAACACATTATTAAAAACAGAAGCAACTTTAGATATTGAACCCCGTCTGGGCCCGGGGTAGAATTGGCCCAGAGCATGGCTCTGCTAATCGTAAAAGGCGATTCAAGAAAAAAAGGTCCACCTCGCAAATATCAGCTAGTAAGAGGGGAGTATATTACTCCACGAAGCTAGAAGGGAGCTCTAGCAATAAAGGTAGTATATTACTCCCCGAATCTAGAGGCGAGCTCTGGCGGTCGTCGTCGGGGAACATTGTCCTTCCCTTTGACCAACTCCCCGACGACGACGACAATGACCACACGGACGATGACACAGACGAAGACGACTACGACGTGGGAAAACGACCAATTCCCATGCCTTCCCCTTGCGTGTGGCTGGTTCTGACCAGCACAAGCCTGTCCACCCCGCGTCTCCCCACGTCACCCCTACGTTCCTCCTCTTTGGAAAATTATATAGCCCCTATAGTTATAAACTAACTAATAAACAACTACATTATCACAGGAGGCAATATATGACCTCACGGTTGACGCGCCCTTTAACCTAATAAACACCTTATAATAAACAAAATAAACTAAACTTAGAAAATAAAGTAAGAAAACAACAACATTTAATTTCCTTAACTGTCACAATATCACATGCAGCGCACTAATGACCCACACGGTTGAAGCGCATTACTGTTTCTCACGTCGTCCTTGGAGTTAGGATTGGATTTGGTTGGATATTTCTTAATGTCTCATACTAGGGAAACGCCAAAGTCGTTGTTAAACGAGTGAGTGAGTGAGACAAGTGTTGAGTACCCGGGAACTTCCCCTTTCCTCCCCTATACCTAAGGATCTAGCTTGCCCAGTATGAGGAATGATTCCGGGTACTTATGGGCCCGGGGTAGAATTGGCCCAGAGCATGGCTCTGCTAATCGTAAAAGGCGATTTAAGAGAAAAAGTCCACCTCGCAAACATCAGCGTGAAAGAGCGGAGTATCTTACTCCCCAAAACTAGAGGCAAGCTCTGGCAATCGTCGTCGGGGACCTTGTCCCCTTCCCTTGATGACCCCCCGGCGACGACGACAATGACACCACGAACGATGACAAAGACAATGACGACCGCGACGTGAGAAACCCCCCCTTCCTCCCCTTACCCGTGGCTGGTTCTGATCAGCATTGGCTTCTCCCCCCCCACCTTAGGCTAGAGTGGTGCATTATGACCTAACGGTTGACGCGTCCTTAATCCAAATAAACCAAAAACCGGGTACTCAACACATGGCTCACTCACTCGTTTAACAACGACTGAGGCGTTTCCCTAGTTATATAAGATGAACATTTGAAATGCGAATCGTGTTCAAAACATATTAGCGTGAAACATTAACAAATTTCCAAGAAAAAAACAAAATCACCTATGTTTTATTTCCCATTTAACACCCCTGAAAAATAATATGTGGGTGTAAAAATATAAAAAAGTTCGAGCTAACGGGTATCGAACCCCAACCCTCCGTGCGGTAGACTAAATGCTTACCAATAGGCCATGCAAGCCACGTAGATATCGTCCCGCTAGCTGCTACTAAACAAATGCAATCGATATTTTAAAAATAACATTTTTATTTTTTGTAGGATTAAATCGCAATGGATCTAGCTGATTTTGTTAGCAGTTCTCAGTAAACTCGTACCGGATGTCTGTTTTAAATTTCAGCCCAATCTGTTCAGCGGTTTGACTTATTTTCGACGTACAGACTGACAGACAGACAGACAGACAGACAGACAGACAGACAGACAGACAGACAGACAGACAAACAGACAGAATCACAGAATGAGAGCCGTTCGAGTTGAATAGAGACACTCGGTCGCTCCGGTCCCTCGTTTAATTAATGCACTTTGGCTATTCGAGACGATGAGTGAAGATAGATGAGGATGTAATTTGTCACTAACAATACCACACGAAGTACATATTCCACTAGACATATTAATATCAAATAGTTACAAAACAATACCACAATTCAATTAAGTGAACTTGTGTCATTACCAACAGATTGTGATCGACCAGTTAGATAGTCTCATAGAAGTTCTATGATCTTTCCACAGATACCAAAGGTAGGCCTATTTTGTTTATGCGCAAGAAACCGATGGTCTGAGCCCGGGGTAGAATTGGCCCAGAGCATGGCTCTGCTATTCGTACAAGGCAATTCAAGAGTAAAAGTCAAACTCGCAAATATCAGCTACCGAGAGGGGAGTATTTTACTCTCCGATACTAGAGGCGAGCTCTGGCAATAGTCGTCTGGGACACCTACCCCTTCCCTTAACGACCTCCCCGACGACGAAGACGAAGACAATGAACCCACGAACGATGAAAAAGACGATGACGACCACGCCGTGAGAAACCCCTGTTTCCTTCCCCCCACCCCAGCCCGTGGCTGATTCTGACCAGCATGGGCCCCACGTCACTATATCCCCTAGGCTAGAGTGGTGCATTATGACCTAGCGGTTTACGCGCCCTTAAGCTTAATAAATAAAGTGTTCCCGATAGGAGTATTTCATACGTGACACGTGACAGCTCACGGTGAGCGTGGCATTTGAGAGTCCATAATAAGACAGGCCAATAAGAGCAACCGTTCAATACATCAACATCAATAAAAATTGTTACTATATTTGCACTTAAAATAATAAGGATTGACAAAGGGCTGTTTTAATTCGAAAATGTATTCGATTATAGCATCAAACAAACAGTTTTAAGTTCAGAAATTTAGAAGGTCTCCTGGAAATTTCATTAGAGCGGAGTACCCGCTTAGATCAGGAAATAAAATAAAACACATGTCCTAAATCCTCTTCAAATAAATACCAACATTTAAAGAGAAATATCAAAGATCTATGCAAGTATTTTCTTGGATTCGGACGCATAAGTATTAAACGAGGGAACGAACCGACGAGTGTCTCCATTCAACTCAAACGGCTCTTATTCTGTAATTCTGTGTATCTCTCTGTACGTCGAATATCAGCCGAATCGCAAAACAGATTGCGCTAACATTTTTAACAGGCATCCGGTACGAGTTTACTGAGAACTGTTAACAAATCACCTAGATACATAGCGATTTAAATTTATTATGAATAAAAATGTGATCCTTTTTAAAATATCAATAGCATTGGTTTAGATTTTTCATATTATGTACTAAACACATGACTCACTCATTCGTTTATCAACGACTTTGGCGTTTTTCTAGTAATTTCTTAATATCAAAATCCTTGTAGAGCACGACAAACCAATATATAAAATATATAACTTGAGCAAAGTTTGAAATGTGTGCATACCCTACTGTATCATCTCCTGAGTACGATAATTTTCGATAATATTTTATTAAACAAAAATAAGAAACAATCGGATTTAATGTATACTGACTAAAACCGTTTGCTACTATTCTCCACATAATAATGGCATAGAAACCCATAGTAAAAGCAAATACCGTAATATAACACTACGTTTAATACAGGAAAGAGGGCTATAAAACGGGAGACAACTAACAACAGCGATCCTGGCGGCATTGGAGTTACATTACTACGGCCATCTGGACGCCAAAACAATTCAAATACATTAAAGAAGGCGTTAAATCGGGAGACAAGTGACTGCTTTGCTCTAAACAAAACATAAACATGTCATTATTATATTATTATCTTGACAGACATGCTCAAAGGTACTCGTATTATCACTAGCCTACGTATTTGTATTGATTGTTCTTGTGTATTTAATATTTTTGTATTGGTTACTGAAGAACTAGATATCAATACATGTTTTTAAATGTGTATACAAAGTATTACTAATCTAGTTCCTGGCACACTTTAATATTAGTAATAGGCCTAACCCTAAAATGAATAAAGGATGATCATAATATTTGTTTTCACCATAGCTACACTTGCAATAAAGATGCAATATAATATGTTTATCTTATTTTTGTTGCTATGCACTAAAGCATAAAATTAAAAGGAATGACAACCACTCCCCATGCCTTACTATACGGTTTTAATGCTTGTAGTGGCAGTATACATGATATGCACACCAAGTTGTGTGTCTATCCACGCGACCGTCTGAGTGTCCAGATGGGTTCAGCATGCCTGAACCCGGGGAGTCGAATAGACCCAGAGCATACCTCTTATGCTCATCGTACAAGGCAAAGAAAAGGACGTCGTCTGCCCTCGATAAATTTTCCCTTCCCTTTGATACCTCACCGACGACGACGACGACAATGACAAAAAAGGACGGGGGACGCAGGCGACAACGATCATAAACGGGGGCCCAACCCCCAAAAACCCCCCCCCCGGGGCCCGCCCTCGGCCTGATTTCGTCACAACCCACCCCCCCCAAACCCCCCAACCCTTTCCCCCCTGTTTTTTCTGAATAGCACACCCCCTTTCCCCCTACCGGGTCCCACCGCGTTTTCACCTTTCGCCCCAATCTTTAAAAAAAAAAAAAAAAAACCGTAGGGGGCACTAAAAACTTGTGTTAAAATTGGCGATAAATGGGGGGTTTTTAAGTTTTTTTCAAATATTTAAATTATGTTTTAAGCCTGCCCGGGGCTTTCTTCCCCTTTTTTTTTGTCGTGAAAAGAAATTTGCCCCAATTTGGAAAATTACACTAAAAACCCGACCCGGAAAAATTTAATCTATGCGCAAAATCCAGTTTTTTGAATTTGGGGGGGGGGGGCCCCCAAAGGGAAAACGCCAATGCCCCGGGGGGCGCTGATCAAATTGTCCCTCCCAAAACCCAATAAAAAACAAAACCCCCTTTTTCCTGTTTTAAAAACCTTTAGGGGTAATATTACGGTTTTTAAAAAAAACCCACGGGAAAAAGAGAGCTGTATATTTAAATCATACTCACCCCCAAACGCGTTTGAAATACCGTGAAAGGAACGGGGGCCCTAGCCCAGAGTCGAAAAAAGGGAATTTTTCCCCGTTGAAACTTTTTATCGCCCTCGGCTTGTCCCAAACCCCGGGAGAACAAAAAAATTTAGGCACGGAGGTTCTTTTATCTGGGGGCTTTTGTTTCCAGCCAAGACCGGGGCCCAACATGGAGCCGGATTGGGGCAAAAATACTCAGTTTTGGGAAAAGGAATACACTTTAAATAAACCCTAGATTTTTAAGAATGATTTGCGAAATACCAACTATGGTAAATTTTAAAAAATTTTGAAAAACAATTATAATTAAAAAAAATTTTAAAACTACCCGGCACTTTTTTTCTTATGCAAGGCACCACAAATGCGTTATTCGGCGCTGTCGAATGGGAAAAAAATTTGTTTTATTTTTAGAGGGCTGGGGGATAAAAACATTGTTGAGAATAGACGCCTTTTGTCTGTCTTGTTTTGGTTTCACACCTGAAAAAGCCGTTTTTAAATTTTCTGGACTAAATTAAAATTTCCCTTTTTGTAATTAAAAAAAGAAGATAAATCACAGTTTTTGTTTATAAAGAACCCAAAAATGTTCTCTCGAGTTTGGGGGGTTTTTTGTAGGGCGAGCTGTTTTTTTGGGGATAAATAGGATCTTGGATTTTGGGCATCGGTTTATTGTCTTAGCTTTTTTTGTTTTTTCATCTGCCGACAATATTCCAAACCAGACTTGGGTATTTTTAAAGTGATTTCATTTTCTCTTGTAAATCCCTGGATGTCAACCCCTCCCAAAAACTATATTAGGTTTTTTCGTTTTGGACGTTTAATTTTTTTCAAACTCAAATCCCTGCGATCGAAAGCTGGGGTTTGTCCATGCATGTCCCACCAAAAACCCGGGGGAAAAATTCGGACCAAAGGGGTCGGCTCAATTAAAATACTTTCTGGGAAAAGATTTAAAATCCATCTTTGCAAAAAAACAGCTAGCAATAAGAAGGGTTATTTCCCCCAAATAGGGTAAGCTCTGACGGGATTCCCTCGGGGAAATCCTCCCCTCTCCCGGGGCCTCCCCCGCGACGATGGGGCAATGACCCCCAATGGAAGGGATGAAAACGATGGGGACCCCCCCTTTAGACCTCTTTTCCCACTGTTCCCTTTGGGTGGGGTTTGACCAGCAAAGGGGCCCCCCCCCCGAAAAACCCCTAGGCTAGAGTGGTGTATTTGGGGGCCCAAGGTAGAAAGCGTCCTTAAACCCAATTTTAAAACCCAAAAGAACCCTTTCCCAAAGCTGAAAATTGGTTTCGTGATGAGTGGGAAAAAGACCCTAAATACGAATTTTTTTCTTTTTTTTTTTTTTATTTGACCTTGCCCAAGCCGTCAAGGGACTAAAACGACAGTCATAAGCCTACAAAAATTTAACCCCAGTCTGGGGGCAGAGGAAGAATTAGCCCCGGATTTTTTTCCGGGCCCATGACAAACAAAAAGCAAAAATCAGCTAGTAATTTAATGGGAGTTTATTTCTTCCCGCAACTAGAGGGGGAGCATTTTGGGTTTTCGTTTTTAGTGATCTCGTCGATCCCCCCGACGAGTCCCCTGAAAGACACATTTGGCAGTTTGGGACATAGCTTTTTCGCTCGGTCGGTAAAAACCGACGTATATGAAACTTACAAAAATTGTCCCAAAAAATATAGGCACTTGACCCTTACAGTCGAGATTCATGTTTATCAGCCCGGATCAACCACGAATGTGGTCAAATTTTAAAACTTTTTTAAATTTTTGAAAATCCAAAAACTAAAAAAAAAAAATTTGGGGTGGCTTGTTTTGGTTTTGTGGTTAGCATCTCGTTCCAAAAGAAGAAAGGGCCACGGGTTTGTTCCCGCCCTTTTTTTAAGCAGAAGTTTTTTTTGCTTCTGATTTTGGGAAATAAACCAGTTCTTGGGGGGGAAAATTTTTACAAACAGGGTTTAAACCGGCCTAGAAAAAAGACACACTAAAATTCATGGGTTTTTTCTGATTCGGGTTTTTTGATTTTGGCGTTGACCGCGGGGGTTCGCACTGTCCATAAACCCCTGATTGCTATTTCCTTAAAAAAAAATTTCGATTTTTTGGTTTGGTTTTTTCGCTACTTTGTCGTAACTCTGGGCCTAAAAGGGTTGGTTGGTCGCTATGGTTTTAAAGCCAAAAACTGAAAATCAGTTAGTGACTGAGTGGGTAAACTTAAAATGGAAACTGTTTTTTTTTATTTTTTTACATTTTTAAAAATTTAAAAAAAATTCCCGAAAAGTGTAATTAAAAGCTAAAATGGGTTCCGCTTGCCCTTTACACAACAGCTGTGGGGTCAGTTGGCCGAGCACAGGGAAACGCGTTAAAAACGGAAGTCCTTTATCCTCTTTTTCACATTTTAAATTTAAAAATCTTGTTTTTTTGCCAATATCCCCTCTCCAACAAATTTTTGGGTTTTTTTTGGGGAAATAAAAACCCCTTAAATTTTTTTCAGTTTTAATTTTTTAAAAAACAGGGAGCACAATATACCCAAAAACTTTTAAAAAACCCTAGACCCACGTCCCTTTTTTTTGTGAAAATATTGATTTATTACATCGGAAGGTACGCGCTGGGGCAAAATTAACTGGAATCGCTAAAATAGAAAAAATTTGGTTTTTGGGTTTTGATTTTGTTTGAAATAAGAGGGGAAAGCTGAATGTTTTACAACAAAAAATTAGCTGGTAACCAAATGTGGGTTTTGGGCGAGAGTTCTATTTGGGGATGTCAAAGAAGAAGGGGAGCATAGCCTGAAAACAGAAAAAATTTCCGAGGGGCTCCCGGCCGGGCGGGGGGAGCGCAGTACCTGAAGATGTAGACCTACACTTTGGGGCATCGGGCCAGAAGTTTAGAAGGGGGTCACAAGAAGGGAAATACCGAGGGGCTCCCGCCTGGCGGAAAGTAGCCCGTACCTGAAAATTGAGAAACCCACACTTTGGACAAAACGGGCCCGAAGTTTGAAGGGGACACAAAAAAACTACCGGCGCTTTCCCCCCCCTGGCGGGGGGGGCGCGACCCGAAAAATTGAATACACTTTTTGGGCTCGGGCCCGAATTTTGAAAGACACAAGAAGAACTTTCCGAGCGCTTCCCCCCTGCGGGGGTTTTGCGCCCGTACCTGAAATTTTAGACTACAATTTTGGGCCTCGGGCCAGAACTTTTTGGGAAAGACACAAGAAAAAAACCCCAACAGGAAACCGGGCGGTTGTCAGTAACAAGTTGGGGGAAACCCGGTGAGCAGGGAAAATGAAGGAAATTGGGTTTTTAGTTTTTTTGTTTTTTCATTAACTTGGGGGTCCAGGGTTCGAGACCTCGCTAGTAAGGGCCACAGTCTTATCCAGATTTCTGTAATTTTTTTAAAAGGTTGACTCGTCTTTAGTCCAAATAGAACAAAAAAAAAAACGAACCCGGACCGCAACGGAGCCTCCCCTTCCTCCACTTACCGTGGCGATTTTAAATAGCATGGGCCCCTTCTCTCCCCCCCCCCCCCCCTTTGGTTTTGAGTGGTGCATTAGACCTAACGGTTTGACGCGTCCTTAATCCAAAAAAAAACCCCAAAAAAAAAAGGAAAAGGAAACCCCGACCCCGACGTATGAAAACCCCCTTCCCCCCCTTACCCCTGGGTGGTTTTTGACCCCGCAAAGGACCCCTCCCCCCACCCCCAGGTTTTTTGTGGTACATTTGACCCAACGGTTGACGCGGCCTTAAACCAAAAAAAACAAAAAAAGACGAGGACGACCGCGACGGGATGATACCCCCCGCTTTCCCCCTTCTGTGGCCAGGAAGTAAACCCGGAAAATTTTTAAAGGGGAAAGGGTTTAATTTTTTTTTATAGATGTTTCCCAAGGCTTAAGGGGGGGTTCCCGGGGGGGCTTTTCCCCCCCGAAAAAAAAATTTTGTTTTTCAAGGTTTTTTTGGGGAAAATCTGGGGGAGTTTTAAAGGGTCACAATTTTCAACTTTTTTTTCTTCTAAATCCTGTTTTTTAAACTAAAGTTTTCCCATTTTAAGGTAATTTTGGTTTTAAAAACTTGGTTTTTTTTAAAAAACATCGCACCAATTTTTTTTCTTAAAAACCCCGATTTGAATCTAGAAATTTTCATTTTAAGGGGAATTTTTGGGGAAAAAACTGTGCGTTTTTTAAAACACGCTCCAACTTTTTTTCTAAAATCCCGTTTTTTAAACCCCCAAAAATTTCTCATAAGGGCATTTTGGTGAAAATTTTGTGCGTTTTAAAAACATTAAAAATTTCCAAATTTGTACCTACTAAATCCTCTTTTAGTCAGATATAAATTTTAAAAAATTTTTTTTTCCCTTTACACTTTTTTTAAAGGGGGGTTTTTAAAACCCCCCCTCTCCCCCTTTGATAAAGCCAAAGCCTGTTTCTTTTTTCGACCAAAAATCCAACTTGAAATATTGTTTGGGTATTAAATATCATAACCATTTTAAAATTTAATTCCCCATACATTCAATTGGAAAACTAAACATTATTTAAAAAACACCATTTTCTCACTACAAATTTTAATGTCCAGGCCGGGGGCAATGACCTAACCCTTTAAGCGCCGTTTGGTTCTCACGTCGCGTTTTTAAAAATTTAACTAGCTTTAAAAAAGAATTTTTTTGGCAAACAAAAAGCGAGTGTTTTTTAGCAAATCACAAAAAAAAACAAAAAAACTCTGTTGGGAATGAGAAAGGTTTTTTCCCAAAAACGTGTATCTGAGTTCAATAGAACTTTTGGGAAAACGAATTAAAAAAAACCCTTTTTTATAAGAATATTAAAAATTTAACAATGAGGACCTTTCAGGGGGGAAAGAACTAATATAAACAATGAAAAAAGTATTGGGGTTTTTTCCCCCCCCCCCCCCCCCCCCTTTTAAATAAAGAGGGGGCTCTTATAAAAAATTTCCTTTTTAATGATCACAAACAAAACAAAATAAAGGTGGAGTTTAAAAAAGGCGATTGGGGAGGACCTTAAGGGGTTCCCACCGAGCTCCGACGTTTCCAACTTTAAAGGGTTGTTTCCCAGAGAAGCTAGGGCGGTGGATTGAGTAGAACCCCCCTTAAACTGACAAACTGTGTTGAAGACCGTTTTTTCATTTATTACATTTTAACCCTATACCATGCATTAAAATAAATAAAATTTGCGTTAGCTTTCACTAATTATTTTTTAAACATTTTAGTTTTTTTTTATGAACGTAAAAAACATATTTAAAAAAAACAGCACACATATTTTCAACAGTATAAAAATAATTCAAGGCGGCACAATATGACATCCGGTTGGAGCGCCCTAGTTTCTCACGCGTCTTGATCTTGTTACGATCCCGAATTGCGATTAGTTTATCGTGGTCAAAAGCACTATTTTGTAATTTTCACAAGTTTTTTTAATACAAAAAATCTACTTTATTATAAATTCCGCAACTATCGCCCGCTCCAGGCCATCTCGGAGTCTAAAGAAAACGGGCGGCCGGGACGAACAAAAAAACGTACCGAAAAAGCGTCCCGGTAAAACACTTGTCCCGTATTTTTACAAATGACATAGAAAAGCCCCGATTACGATCATTCTTTTTCCAACAACTTCTGGGACGAGACGAGACAGGCAATCTACCGGAAAAGCGTCCCGGAAAAGAGATTTGTTCTTTGGTTGGTTATCGCTCACTCATCGATTGCGTCGGGTCCTATACAGAGGGTTGGCTACGTCGCTTTGGTTTACTGTCCCCCACTGAAAATCAGTTATGTATAACTGAGTGGGTAGACTCTTAATACCCCCCGTCAGGGCCCGGGGTAGAATTGTCCTTAAGCATGGCTCTGCTTACCGTAAAAGGCGATTCAAGAGAAAATGTCCACCTCGCAAACATCAGCTATAGTAAGAGCGGAGTATATAACTCCCAGAAACTAGACGTGAGCTGTGGCAGTAGTCGTCGGGGACCTCCCCCTTCCCTTGACGACCTCCTTGACGACGATGACCATGACAACACGACATGACAAAGACGATGACGACCGCGAAGTGAGAACACCCTCTCCTCCCCTTACCCGTGGCTGGTTCTGACCAGCATGGGCCCCTCCATCCCCACATCCCCTGGGCTAGAGTGGTGCATATTGACCTAACGGTTGACGCGTCCATAATCCCCAATAAATTAACTAGTAGGCCTATCTCTATGTTCCATATAAGTACAACTAAATTTAGTTCACATACTAATATTTAGTATTTTATCTTATAATTCTGATTTAATTTTTTTTATCAAATATCATATTGATATTAAAAGGATTTTTTGTAAACTTAGAATAGAATAAAAAAATAACAACAGACTATTATTTAATTCCAATATCAATTGCGGCGCAATATGACCTACCCTGTTGAAGCGTCCTAGCTTCTCAGGTGTACTATTTCCACCACTTCCAGGTGTTGGAGCCATAGAAATTCATATACTACCTTAGCATGTTGAATCAAGTGAATCTGCTGCAGTCCCACTAGTTTCGGACGCAGATAACGTGGGAATAACAGCAACACCAGCCACTTCAGAAGTTGACTCTACCAATGAATTCATGGAAGTGGAAACATTGAAACATGCACTGAGAAAACTGTAATGTTGTACTAACAGGTTATGCATTATCATGACAAACTCATAATGTCACCTATTGCTAGCAAAAGGATAGGTTATATCAATAACAAGCTATCTATAAGACAAACATAATGCCAACGTTACCCTTACCACATAACTTTGTTTATCTAAATTTAATTATGTCAAGTTAAGCAGATACCATTGTTACGTAAACTCGAATATTCTTAACGGTAACATATCGATGTCATCTTAACAGGAGTTTTGTTGAATGCCAACCTAAACATATTTTGTGTAGATGCTTATTTAATAATTTTCAGTAAATCCTATCCCTGTGTTTCGTTAACTCGAATATTCTTATCCGGAACACTTACCTGTCGTCGTAACAGGAGTTTGGTTGAAAACCCAGCGTAAATCATAGATGACGCTCTTGGTAGAAAGAATTAATTGTAGGTTAGATTTCACCTGACTGCAAGTGCCTTTAAAACACGTTCCTATTCTATGCACTGAATTTACAGTTTAAACACTCACTATACGCGCATTATAATACACATTAAAATACATTATAATACATTGTACACCACAGTCTTCTGACTATAGATAGACACACTATCTGACTTAGTAAACTGGGACCCAAGAATATAGTCCCAATGTCACTGACGTTAGATATTGAAATATATTGAGACCCGCGTACCTATTGACTTGTGTTAAACTATAATAACTAAGTTATATTCAACTCATACTGAGACTCCGAACCGAAACACGTCCGCCTTGTACACATAGTTCCACAGTGTTCAACACACGCATTTCACTGTCAGAGCAGGCAGCAGATCACCCGTGACCGTGCGTGCTCACGCAAGATGACGAGTCATATCTTGCAAGTGGCGACAGAGTCGCTGGCCACGCGTAATAGTATTATCACAACTTCTCTTTTGTCATGACAACAGCAAGTATAATGCGTATGGTTTCGTCGTCAAATCTGAAGTTAACATAAATGAAAGGAAATCAACAAACTATAAATGTTCGGACGACAATACAAACTATTGATCATTAGTTTAGAAAAAGTTATTGACATTATGGTAAACGTAATTGCGTTAAAAAATCTTTTTTTTTTTCTTTTTTCTTTTTTTTTCTTTTTTTGTAAAGGTAAAAAGAGTGATAGGAATTCTTATCGACCTATATCAACTCTTCCAATTGTAGGGAAAATTATTGAAAATATTTTACACAAGAGGTTATTACATGAAGTGGATGCATCTGAAGGTTTAAGTGCAAACCAGCATGGTTTCAGGAAAGGTAGGTCAACGCAAAGTGCCCTTCTAGCATTTACAGATTTTATCTATAAAGGGATTGATAAACGTAATGGTAAGGTTGGAGCTGTCTTTGTTGATCTTAGAAAGCATTTGATTCAGTACCTTTTTTACCTTCTTTTAATAAAAATTAAAAACCAGTTAAACGTAAGTCCTTATTTGTTATCAATTTTGTCGGATTATTTTTAAATAGAAAAATGTTTATAAATGTTGCAAAATATAGTTCAAAAGTATTCAAATATTTTGTGGGAGTATCCAAGATCAATATTAGGACCCCTGTTATTTATTCTTTATATAGATGATATATTACTATAATGGGAGGCATCAATTATATCTTATATGCTGATGATTGGTCTTTTATTTAGAAGGTGTTGGATGTCGAAGAGATCGTAAGACGTCTTCAAGAAGTTCTAAGGAGGATGGATGATTGGTTTAAAACTCAGGAACTTGATATTAATTATAGCAAAACAAATGTTAGGATTTTTCATAAGGCTAATGATAGAAGCATGAAACCATGAATGATATTCATTTGACGTTGAATTGTAATGGTAAGTTATTTTCTAGAGTGTATGAATTTAAATATCTTGGAGTTTTCTTAGATTGTAATTTAAATTTTAAGAAACATTATGAATATGTGTGTAATAAAGTATCATCAGCAATTGGAATTATAAGTAGAATGAAGAGGTTTGTAACCGAGAGAATGTGAGGTTACCTGTAGATTCTTATATTCACTCTGTTATTGATTATTGCTTAGTGGTTTGGGCAGTAAGACCTTCTACTGAGTATGTTGTTACTCCAGAAGAGAATTGACCATCTGTTTGATTCATTTCCCTTGAACCAAGATTTGCTGTCTGATTGTTTCACGATTGAGGAGAGGATGAAGTATAGCGTGCTGGTAAATACATACAAAGTATTGAAAGGTATTTTTTTAGGTATTCTACCAATATTTTTAAAATTGTTGATCGTGATAGAAATTCTACTTTAATAAACTCATTGGAAGTTCTAGATCAAATTCTGAAGCATTTAGAAAGTCATTTATGTACAGAGGCGTATCCTATTGGAATTCAATTTCTATGATATTAGAAGCCAGTTTACTGATCTAGGAATTGTACAATTAAAAGTAAAATTGAAGCAATGATAATGAATCAAAGAGCAAAAAATGATTTTACTATATTTGTAAGTTATTGTCTGGTGTTTGTGTAATGTTAATTAACCTTCATAAGCTCTTATAAGTGATTTTGCTTGTCTCTTTGTTTGTTCATTATTGCTTTGATTATGATATAAACAATGTATTTCAACTATATTTTTCTGCCTAGATTGTCTGGTTGCCGCCCACTGATGGAGCTTGCAACTTGATTTAGGTGTCCTGTATCATTGCTGTGATCATGTTGACATGACATTTTTTAAATAATTTATATATCTGATATAATTATATATATGAGTCAAGATTTGAACACAAAAATGAAGATTGAACCCAAGAATAAAGATTTCGCGTTCGTGTGGTTTTCCGCGAAAGTTTGATTATACTCCCTGATTTGCTGTTCCTGATTTTTGGCAAACCTCATATTCGTTTGAGTGGGATCGTCTAATAAATCAGTTTTTTTCTTTTCGTTTTTCTTTTTTAATTTTTTTTTTTTTTTTTCTTTCTTTTCTTTCTTTTTTTTCTTTTCTTTTTTCTTTTTTTCTTTTCTTTTCTTTTCTTTTCTTTTCTTTCTTTTCTTTTCTTTTCTTTCTTTTCTTTCTTTCATTCTCCACCCTTTTTATATTTGATTCATTCATTAAATGCATATAGGCTAATATCATTCAATTTGTTACCAAAATTCTTGTGTTAAATGCATTGTTGTTGTAATGCTACTATTTCAAATATTTACGAAAATGTAATTTATTGTTGTTTCTGCATCTATGTAATTAGATTTATTTAGTTGTCCTCCTTTGTAAATCAGTTTTTATAACTGAATAGGATAGACGTTAAATAAATAAATAAAATAAAATAAATAACAAAAAGTTATTGGTTTTATCAACATTACAGTCCCCTCTGTGTGTAAATACCGAGCTCTACCGGGGACGCAACCCCTGTTAATGAGAGCGGTGATCTACTTGCGATAGTGTATTCAAAATATACTTTAGAAAGATTTGCCATGAACATCAAAGGTTTCCTTTGGTATTCACAGATGGCTCCAAAATTGACAACAAGGTTGGAAGTGCCTTTTATTGCTCCACCTTAACTGAACGTTTCAGGCTAAGCGACGTGTGTTCAGTTTTCACTGCAGAGTTGGTCGGCATGTTCGCCATCCGTGAAGCTATTAAATACATTCTACGTTGTCGTTGTGGAGAATACCTTTTGTGTTCAGATAGCTAAAGTTCACTTCAAGCTATAAAACTCATGTATTCTAGTCATCATTTGGTACAAAACATCCAATTCTATTTAGAAAAACTTAACTCAGGGTAATGCAATAGAGTTTTGCTGGATACCTGGGCACGTTGGCATAAAGGGAAATGAACACGCTGATCGGGATGCTAAGGAAGCTTCCCAGCGTCGCGACGTTGTTATCAATCTAGATCCCGTTCCAAGTGTCAAGAGTGGATTCACGCAAAGATTGTTGGATTTGCGACAATCATCTTGGGATGTGTTGCAAAATAAAAAATTGCGAAGTGTGATGCCCACACTGACTAATAAAATTCGTACCCCCACGTCTCGACTCTCACGTAGAGAAGAGGTGGTATTGTCCAGAATTCGAATAGGCCATACACGTCTAACTTACGGATATCGGAGAAAAGGTTATTCCCAAATGTGACACATGTGATGTACCTTTAACCGTTCATCATTTATGCTAGCAGAATGTACGGTGCCTTGCGCATGCAATTTGATCTCTCCCATTTTTACGAAGAACTTTTATCGTATGATAACGTCGACAAATTTTCTAAATTTCTTATCCAAAAAGTTAATCTATTTAACAAAATGTAATTTACATCGTTGACATTTCTTAAAATTTATTTATTTCCATTCAAATAAATAACTTTTATTTTGCTATTACTATCATCAATAAATTTTGTTAAATATACACTTAGAAAACAATCTTATCATCAAACACACCTTTAACTCATCTCATCAACTTTCACTATCACAGGCGGCGCAACATGATCTAACCGGTTGAAGCGCCCTTGTTTCTCACGTCGTATCACACAGTGACGAGATCTGATCAATATGAGTTCTACTTCCTTTATAAACTACGGTTGACTCATCCTTAAAACCACAGAAACAAATTAAGATTTCAGGTTTGGTTTCGAGTTCAAAAAATATAATGCGAAGACGGTTGATTTTACCCTTACATTGTTCTAAGCCATCTAAATTTCCCCCGTCTGGGCCCGGGGACCGCGAAAAGAAAACCATCTGTCCTCCCCTTATACCCGTGGCTGGTTCGGACCAGCATGGGCCCCCCCTCCCCATATCCCCTAGGCTAGAGTGGCGCATTATTATAACCCAACGGTTGACGCGCCCGTCCAAACAAACTCAACCTACACCTGAACGTGGCTGCGCTGTATGCTTCACTCTTCTTTTCGTCCGTCCGCTGTGAGTGTCACGACTACGATATAAACCGAACATGACTTACGACTGACATGAGTTTCTAGATAACCCTTAAACAAGAAGACGGTTGTTCCCAGATGTGACACATGTGATGACCTCTGATCGGTGATCAAATTTTAACAGAGTGCCCTTTAAATAACCCCTTGCGCATATAATGATGTCACCAGTATAAAGTACTTTTATCATTGATAACGGCGACACACTAACTAAATTCTCGTTCAAAGAAATGAATTTGACCATATTTAATTCACATCATGATCATATTATTTTTCGTGTAAAAGTAAATTTTTCTTAAGTACAAACAAAGTATTAAATATGAAAATCGTACACTTAAACAAACACAATTTATTATCTTCCAATATCACAGGCGGCGCAATATTACCTAACCAGTGTATGCGCCATAGTTTCTTACGTGGTCGTCAGTCTGTAATCCCTTGGGCGTTGTCCTTCGATTAGACCATATATTCTACGATAAGTGTATCGGGGTGTTCTTTAGGCGATTTCCCGTGGAAGGAAGGCACTTACAAAAGAAAACTGGCCCTTTTGGACCGCTCGTACTCAGCTGTTTTGAAGTTAAAATAAAAGATTGACAAAATCTTGTTTTTTTTAATTATTCACAAATTTGTTTTTTATTGTAATCGCATTTAAAAATTTATTTAAATCTTCCAAACATTTTTTCTCACAACTTGCTACAAATGTTTTTCGGGTAATTTTTTGGGTTTCTATAATTTTGTACCGGACTGATTTGAGTAACATTAAAAATAATACTCTAAAAAACGGCTTTAATCGGACCTCTTTTACATGGCTTATTAAATAGGGGGTATAATATGAACAAAACTGATCAGGCTGCAAAGGAAGCTATCCAGCGCCACAAATTTGCATGATTTCAATCTTATCTTATTCTCGTTCCAGATGTCAAGAGTGGATTCAAGCAACGATGCTGGATTGCGACACATCTTGGGATATGGTCCCAAAATAACAAAATGCATAGTGTGAAGACTGACTGACTCATAGAATTCGTCCACCAAACGTCTCGACCTTCGGTAGAGAAGAGGTGGTATTGCCCGGAATTCGAATTGGCCATACAAGTCTAACTCACGGATATCTCTTAACCAGAAAAAAAGATTGTTAAAACCACCTTACCTCCCCCTACCCTTTGGCTGGTTCTGACCGCATGGGCCCCTCCTCCCCATATACCCTAGGCTAGGGGTTTGGGACGTGTCCTTAATCCAAAGAAACCAACAGGAAACGGATGTGACACATGTGGTGACCTTTAACCATACATCATTTATGTTAGCAGAATGTAACCAAAATGATGCCTTGCGCACGCAATTTGATTTATCACAATCATAATACAAAGAATTTAGATCAAAGAAATGGTCCACAAAAATTTCTAAAATTGTCATTCAAGTGATTTATTTATCAAAATGTAATCACAAATAAACATATTTAATTTTGTATGCAAAATAAATACTTTTTTATTTGGGTACACTATCACCACCATCATCATTTTATTTTTGATATATATACACTTAGAAAACAATCTAATCATCAAACACACCATGAACTCTCTCATCACTTACATTATCACAGGCGCCGCAAAATGACCTAACCGGTTGAAGTGCCATTTTCTCACGTCGTCGTATATTCTTGTTCAGTGGTTTGTTGTGAAATCGTGAACAAAGAACCGCGAGTCATTCTGAGGTCATGTTCGGTTTTCATTGGGATCTTGGCGCCAACACAGACGGACGGACTAATAAAATATGCGCATAGGAGATATAATATGACGAGTGAACAATACCAAAGACGATTGCGATCATGACGTGAGATGCCGCCGACTTTCTAACCCTAGCGGCGCCTGCAGGGTTGGCTTGGTCTTCTGTGACAGTGTGGGTTTGAATAAATAAAAAAAATTTATTATGCATGCGTTTTAATGACTTCAAGCGCAGGGACAACGTTTTTAACCTTGTTCATTATAGAATTTACAACAAAGAATTAATTAATGAATGTCTTTCTGTTTCAATATACTAGATTGCAATATCGGGTACTCATGAGACTTCCCTATTCTTGTCAAAACACAACACTAGAACTACGTATATTTCATGAAGGTTTGAAATAGTTTTCAAATCGTTTTGGGGCCCTCGTCTGAGCTTGGGGTAAAATTGGCCCTGAGCATCGCTCTACTAAAACGTACAAAGCGATTCAAGAGAAAAAGTAAACCTCGCCAAATTGGTTAGTAAGAACGGGAGAATTATACTCCCCTGAAAATTTGAGCCGTGTTCTGACATAATCGTTTCGAGAACCTTGCCCCTTTTTGTATCGACCTCCCTGACGAAAGACAACAATGACACACGAACCCATGACATTTTTTGGGTTTTATTGATTAAGGACGCGTCAACCGTTAGGTATAAGCACCACTCTAGCCTAAGGGGGGGGGAGGGGGAGCCCATGCTGGTCCGAACCAGCCACGGATAAGGGGAGGGGAAAGGGGGGTTTCTCACGCGCGGTCGTCATTGTCTTTTGTTGTCGTTCGTTGTGTCATTGTCATCGTCGCCGGGGGGTCGTCAAGGAAGGGGACAAGGTCCCCGACGACGATTGCCAAAACTCGCCTCTACTTTCGGGGAGTAAAATACTACCTTAATACAGCTGATGTTTGCAAGGTGGACTTTGTTCTGTTGAATCGCCTTTTACGATTTGCAGAGCCATGCTCTGGGCCAATTTGAACCCGGGCCCAGGGCGGGGTTACGATGACTAGGACGATGACAACCGTGACCTGAGAATCTCCCCCCACCCTCCTTCTTCCCCTACCCATATTGGTTCTGACCAGCATGGGCCCCCTCCTCCCCATATCCCCCCGGCTGGAAGTAGCCGTGAAATAATTTTCCATGGTGTTCGAAGCTGCGGGGGGGCGAAGTGTTGATTGAAACTACCTGCCCGTTTTCGGTTACGTGGCGGCAAGTTTACTCACACGCGAAACTAGAGGCGAGCTCCGGCAAAACGTCGTCGGGGACACCTCCCCCCACCAAACCTCCCTCTGCCCCTGTACTTTGCCTGCGCCCGGCCTGATGTCGTCACAGCCACAGACTCCCCAGCCCCGACCCGGCCAAATTCCCCCACGACCTCCCTTGCGTGTGGTGGTTCTGACCAGTACGGCCTGTCCACCCCGCGTCACCCCGTGTCATCCTTACTTTTTCCTCCCTTCAGTAATAACTAAAAACTACAATATCATGACAGGAGGCGCTTTATGAAAACGTTGAGCATTCAAGAAAAAGTCACCTCGCAAACATCAGTTAGTAAGGGGGAGTAATAACCCCCCGAATTAGAGGTGCCTCTGGCGGTCGTCGTCGGGGAACATTCCTTCCTTTAAAAACTCCCCGAAGACGACGACAATGACAACCCCGAGATGAAAACGAAGACGCCCACGATGTGGGGAAAACCCAACCCTCCCCTCCCCGTACCCTCCCTTCCCACGTTTTTGCCTGAGCCCGGCCGTTTTAGCCACAGACCCAGGTCCCCCGCCCCGCCCCCGCCATGATCCAGACCCCGATCCTACTCCTCCCCTCCCTTGTTGTGGCTGGTTCTGACCAACAAGCCTGCCCCCCCCGCGTTCCCCCTTTCCCACTACTTTCCTCCCCTTTGGAAAATTAGTCTAAAATAACAAAAAATCTGCATTATCACGGAGGCCAATATGACCTAACGGTTTAACGCCCCCTTTAAAAACCAGTATCTTAAAACTTCGATTTTGGGCCCCGGGGTAGAATTGTCCCGGAGCAGACTCTGCTAATGGGAAAAGGCGATTCAAAGCAAAAGTCCACTCATTAGTATATTACTCCCCAAACTAAGGGAGCTTTGGGAAAAAAGTCGTCGGGGGAAACCGCCCTTCCCTTCCCTGGCCCTTCCCCAAAGGGAAGGGGGGGGTGTCCCTTACGACGAGACAATTTCACAATACGATCGATGAGAAAGACGATGAAACCCCCGACGTAAGAAATTCCCCTTACTCCCCTTACACACGGTGTTTGATCAGCATGGCCAGTTCCCCATATCCCCTAGCTTAAGTGGTGCATTAGACTAACGGGTTTACGCGTTCTTAATAAAAAAACCAAAATCTTTTTTTTTCCCCTTTAAATAAATAATTTTTCCCCATTTTTTTATTCTCATTACAATCAATCTTTGTTTTTTTTAAACCCAGAAAACAATGCCATCATCCTACCCCCATCAGCTCCTTTTAGTAAAAATTTAAATATCACAGTCGGCGGATAGACAGTTCGGTTAAAGGTCCTAGTTTTTTCCGTGTGTAGTATGAATTTAAAAGTTTCGAGAGTATCCTAATTCCTCACCAGGTAGCGTGCGACTCGCAAGTAATTCCGAGATCACTCTAACTCTGAGAAAAGAGATGTTTTTACGTGCGTGTGAGACTTGATGAGGGAGGTCAGGGGCTCAAATCCCACCAGGGAAATCCTGACTGAAAGTTTTTTTGGGGTTTTTCTTCAGTAGTTAATGCAAAGGGGTGGAGCCCTCGTAACACCCTGGGGCTTTCCCTTATCTATGGAATCAACCCCAAAAAATTAAAAATCTATCTGCGGGGTAAGGCCCTACGGGAGTTTTTCCCCAAGAATGAAGTTGAAAAACCTTTCATCATTTTACCAACACCCTAAAACCCCGGGTTTAGTCCCCACCCGGCCACCTTATTTAAAAAATGTTATTCCCCGGGGCTGAGAGCCCAAGCAATCCCGTGTTAATTTAAATTCCAGTTTGAACAGAGCGCGTTATTTTGTGTTCGTCTGGTCCTGAGTTGAACATTCAGTTGCGCTTTATGACTCGGGGTTTTACGCCCCTTTAATTAAAAAATCAACTAATACAATATTTTTTTAAACCCGCAAAAACTTAAACATTTTTGAAAAAACCCTGACCTCGTTAAATTTAATCAAACCCAAATTTTGGATCACATAATAGCATGACAAACTTTGCTTTGGATGTTATTTGTTAAACCCATTTCAAAACTTTTAATTTTTTCAGCTACAAAATTTAGTCTTTTGCAGACAAAAATTTGTTAATTTTAAATTTTTTTTATAAACTACAAAAACAAAATTAAAATAATATCACAACAAATTGTACCCGGGTTGAAGGCCCTATTTTTCTCAGTCGTCCTAATTTTTTACGGTGGAGCAACCCTGACTTCAATATAACCAGGGCTTCTTCGGTCTTTGATTAAAGTGCATGAAGGGATTGGCATCTTTTTTAAACAAACCTCTGACATTCCCAATACCTCACAGTTATCCTTTCACGGAAAAAAAAGGGGGTTGGGGGAGGGGTTTAGAACAGACTTGAAGTGAGTTTTTGTTCCCCTGAAAGTCACGCTCAAAGAAGACCCCTAACACTCCCCACATCCACACCTGGAATTATAAGAGTTGTTTATGTTTTATTCCCAAAAACACAAAAAAACCCTTAAGACAAAAATTAATTTAAAAAACCCAGCAAAAAAAAATTTAAATAAATTTTTTTTTTTAAAAAAATCTTTCACATAAATAACATATTTTTTATTCAAATAAATATTATCTTTTTTTTCAAATGATCACTTCTCGTTATTTTTTATTTCAAAAACTAAGAAAAAATTAACATCAAACACACCTTTAATCATTTCATAACTTACAAAATGACACGTGGCGCAACATGACCTTACCGGTTGGCGCGCCTTATTTTTTCCCGGTGTCTTTGATTTTCGTCTTCCCTTATATAGGCTATGTGTCTTCGGGAAAATTCCGCCGCACTTGATAAAATTCACGTCAAACTATCTAACGAAACGAGACAAACTGAAAAGACGGCAAAGGCAGTGTGAGAACTCTTTGACCCCCCCGCCCGGGGTGGTCCTACCAGAATATTAAAAAGGGGAGCATATTTTAAAAAACTATAAAAGACGCGAAAAACTTAATTCAAAAACTAAAAATATCACGGGCGGCGCAATAACCTAATGGCTTGAATTTTGTCGAAATAAACTAAAAAAAAAAAGATTTTTTATAAGAACAATATTTTCCAAATAATTAAAATTAAATAAATTGTATTGCCACATATCATATATACAATATATATATCAATTGCGCCATTTTCTTGTGGGGTGAACCAAAAACGCGTTTTTTCGGTGCGGGGGCCCCGCGTAGAAAATAATGTTCATTTTTAAAGGGGTTTCGACCGCTAAACTCAAAAAATATATTTCATCAGGCTAGTTATTTATGAATTTGAAATTAAACAGAAAAATTTTTTGGGGTCCACCGTTGCCCCCCAAAAAAATTGTAAAAATTGGTTTTTTTCGAGCTGGGTCCCATCGGGAAAAAACTCCAAAAAGAAATAACATGGGAGATCTTTATCCCCCGTGCCCTTTTGGGTTTTTGACCCAAAAAAAAATATCGGCCTTTTTGACGACTTTACATTTTTTTCTGAAAATCCTATATATTTTGTTTTGCAATTTGGTCAAGTGTTCAGTCAAAATATGCAGATTACCAAGAAGGGGGTGTGATTTTGGAATACTTTTTTGTGTTTTTGAGAGTATTTTTGTGCCTTTTTTCAAGACTGATGTTACAAAGGGCAATTTGGTTTGGTTGATGCTCTGGACTTTTGGGGAAAAAAAAATGCAGGTTAAAGCCGATTTAAGAAATTTCCTAAAACACAAATTTTCGTTTTTTTTGGGTTAAAAAAAAATTTAAAAATTCATATAAAACCAAAACAAGTTTATTTTTTAAACGGTCATTTTAGTGTAGTATATGCTATAGATTATGTGGTAAAAATTTTTTTTTGGGGTTTAATACCCCCTTTTAAAGAGGTGGAAAAAGCTTTTTATAAAAACAACATAAAAACGCGTTTTTTCTCGTTTTGGTCGCTTTTCCCATTTTCCAAGTCGGTTTTTTTTCTTGAACTAAATTATTTCTTTTTGTAATTGGGGGAAGAAGATTAATTCAAATTGGGGTTTTGGTTAAAAACAAAGAAGTTCTGTCCACTTTTGAATGAGGTTTTTTGAGCGTGATTTTTTGGTTTAGTAAAACACATTGATTTGGTATCGGTTGGGGTTTCAGACCTAGGGCCCTGGGAGGGTTGTTTTATATCTGCCGAAAATAGGCCCTTTCAAAAAACCATACTTGGGTTTAAAAACAGTTTTGTACTTTTTCTAGCAACTCCAGGGTTTTAAAAAAAAACCCAATCATAACATCTTACCCACGTTTACCTTTAAGCGGGGACAAATTCCCCTGGGTGTGACACAATATGGATTTTATGTCTTGGACTCTAACTCCAGCTTAGTAAAACCATATGGAAAAACTGTTGTTTTACGACCACAGCGACAACAATTACATTTTGGGAAATGAAGTCCAAGATTGAAACCCCCCCCCCCCCCTTCCACCTCACACTACCCGTGGTGGTTTGACAGATGGGTTTTCTTCCCCATATTCTCGAGGCTACTGTTTCGCATTATCCCCTAAGGGTTTTGCGAGTCCTTTTTGGAGAAAAACGAAACAAAACTCTTCCAATCATATGAAAAATTTCAAAGTGAAAAATTATTAATTTCTCTTCCGAAGTTTTTTTAAACCCAAAAATTAAGTTCCACGAAATAAACATCAGCATTCTTTTCACATATGGGCCCTATATATTTTTGTTGAGGGCATCATTTTTATCTGATATATTGTAATGTTTTTTATTTACATGAAAAAAATAAAAAAAATCAAAAAACCATGGAATCATTTAACTAACTTATAATATACAGACGGTGAAACATACCAACCGGGTTAAAGCGCCCTAGATTCTCACTCATCGTTAATTATGTTCTGCCCCTTTTATAATCAATATTTCATAACTTTACACAGAGTTTTTAGAGCGATTTGGGTTTTTTCGCGTTGAGATTCTCTGTAGACCTTACAATTTCTCTATGAAGATCAAGTTCCGGACGAAATATCTGTAAGCCCGTGTAAAGCGCACGTTTGAATTGCGGGTGTGAAATAAAACGGACATTCGAATTGTCCACACAGGGTCTGACTCGGGGATATCTCCTAACAAGAGAAGGGGTTGCTGCTAGATGCGACACACGTGGTGCTTTGCCATGCTATTGGGGAGTTTTTGGTGAAAAACACAATATTAGCCTACAGTAAAACCCCCGCCTAGATGATCGTTTTTTTTTTCTGAGCTACTAAAATACAACTGTCGTATACTACTACTAGAGATACAGAAGATAAACGGCAAAACCCTGATGGGTACGTCAAAGAAAATTAAAATCTATGCTAACCACCTTTAAATCGTGATTTTTTCAATGAAAATATGTAGCCCTTTTGATAAAAAACCGAGGGAAACCCCTTCCCAAAACCGGTTTAAGATTTTAACTTTTGTTTAATTTTTTAGATTTTATTCTGCTAACATTTTTTTATTTTTTTTTTAGCAAACCGCCCTGGTCTACACCGAGCTGTTTTTTCTATTCGTTTTTACGTTTGAAAAAAACCCACTTGCATGTGTATTCAAAATTAACTTAGAAAGATTTGCCATAAACCCAAAAAGGGTTTTACTTGGTATTACAGTGGCTCCAAATTGAAAAAAGGTTAAAAGTGCCTTTAATTGCTCCACTTAACTGAATTTTTCAGGTAAGCGACGTGTTTTAGTTTTCATGCAGAATTTTTGCCATCCGTGAAGCTTTTAAAACATTCTACCTTCGTTTGGAAAATTTCCTTTTGTGTTCAGATAGTTAAGTTCACTTCAAGCTATAAAACTATGTATTTGTCATCTTTTGGTACAAGGATCCAATTCTATTAAAAAAATAACCCAAGGGATAAACATAAACGGGTTTTTGCGGATACCTGGACACGTGGGCATAGAGGGAAAGAACACGCTGATCGGGCTGCAAAGGAAGCTTCCCAGCGTCGCGACGTTGATTTCAATCTAGTTTCCCGTTCCAGATGTCAAGAGGGGTTTTAAAGAAAAAGATTTTGGATTTGCGACAAGCACTTGGGAGGGTTTTGCAAAAAAACAAATTGCGAGTGTGAGCCCCCCCTTTGACAAATAAAATTCGCCCACTTACGTCTCGATCTCACAAAGGAAAGGGGGTATTGTCTAGAATTGTATGGGCCCACAGACCCCAAACTCAGAATATCTTTTAAACCCCAAAAGAAAAGGTTATTCCCAAGGACAATGTGATGTACCTTTAAACCGTGATCTATGCTACAGAATGTCCCAAATATGATGCCTTGCGCCGCAATTTGATCTCTCCCAATCATAGAAGAACTTCTACATATGATAACGGCGAAAAACTTCTTAATTTTCATTATGAATCTATTTAAAAAAATTTAAAATCACACCTTACACATTTTTTTCTTTTCTTTTTTTTCATTCAAAAACATAACTTTTATTTGCTATTACTTTTTTAAACCCAAAATTTTTTTTGTTATTTAACACTTAAAAACAATCAACATAAAACTCCCTGCATTAACTCTTCCATTTATTTTCATTCACAGGCGGCGTAATATGACCAAACCATTTGAAGCCCTAGTTTCCACGTCGTCGCCCCGTCTCTGAAAATTTTTTTATAGTCTGGGTATTTTCCTTTCCACCGGCGAAAAATTTGGGGCTAGTAGAGTCTGCACGGGGAAAATCTTTCCCTCGTGCGACCAATCTTTAAATTACCCATGTAATAATATTGAACACATGGTTTTTAAAGGAATGAGTTCTTTATTAATTAAGATGCAAAATAGTACAAGTTAAAAGCACGCCACAGGTCTGGGTTGCCTCCATTGCTAGTCAGTTCATAGTCCCAAAGATGCATTGCCCCGTGGCATTGCCAACATAAAAAAACCCAAATCGCTAAAAAAGTAGAGGCTGGGCGGCAATTTTCAAGTTACAACTGGATCATCACATTTTCCCCCCTTTAAAGTAAAGTGACGTCCCTTTTTAACTTGTTTGATAGTTTATTTTTAGGAAATTTAATTTTTTCAAATTAGATTACGGTTAAAAAGGGTTTTTTTTTTTATTTTTTTTTTTTATTTAAGTCTACCCTATTCGGTTATAAAACTGATTTAAAAAGGAGGACAACTAAAAAAAATCAAATTTACATAGATGCAGAAACAACAATAATTAATTTTCGAAAATATTTAAATATGCATTCAAAACAATGATTTAACAAAAATTTTTGGGAAAAAAATAAAATGATATTATATGATTCAAGAATGAATCAAAAAAAAAAAGGGGGTTTAAATGAAAAAAAAAAAAAGAAAAGAAAAAAAAAAAGAAAAGAAAGAAAAGAAAAAAAAAAAAAAAAAAAAAAAAACTTTAAAAAAAGAAAAACGAAAAGAAAAAAACGATTTATAACGTCCCACTCAAACGAATATAGGTTTCCCAAAAAAATCGGGAACAGCAAATGGGGGAGTATATCAAACTTTCGGGAAGAAAACCCCCGAACGCGAAATTTTTATTCTTGGGTTCAATTTTCTTTTTTGGTTCAAATCTTGACTCATATATATAATTATATCGAATATAATTTTTTAAAAAATTTCATGTCAAACTGATCACAGCATGATGCGGACACCTAAATAAATTGCAAGCTAAACTTGGGGGGCAACCGAAATCTAGGGGAGAAAAATATTTAAAATACATTGTTTATATCAAATCAAAGCAATAAGAAAAACAAAGAGAAAAGAAATCATTATAAGAGCTTATGAAGGTAAATTAACATTCCAAACACCAAAAACAATAATTAAAATAAAAAAGTAAAAATCAATTTTTTTTCTCTTGATTCATTATCATTGCTTCAATTTTACTTTTAAATTGTACAATTCCCAGATCATAAATGGTTCTAATATCATAAGAAATGAATTCCAATAGGAACGCCTCCGTACATAAATGACTTTCAAATGCTTCAGAATTTAAAACTAGGGAAATTTAGAGTTTTTTTAAAGTAGAATTTCTATCACGATCAACAATTTAAAAAAATTGGGGAGAAAACCTAAAAACATACCTTTCAAATTTGTATGTATTTTCCGCACGCTATACCATCCTTCCTCAATCGTGAAAAAACAGACTGCAAAACTTTGGGAAGGGGAAAAGAATCAAACGAGGTCAATTCTCTTTGGAGTACAAATACTCAGTAGAAAGGTCTTTTTGCCCAAAAACCCCAGCAAAAATCAATAACAGAGTAATATAAGAATCTACAAGTAACCCCCAAAAATTCTCTCGGTTACAAACCTCTTCTTTACTTATAATTCCAATTTTTGGGTAACTTTATTACCAATATTCATAATGTTTCTTAAAATTAAAACAAATTTAAAAAAAACTCCAAGATTTTTAAATTCATACACTCTAGAAATTAACTTACCATTACAATTTAACGTCAAAGAATATCATTATGCTTCATCATTTGCCTTATGAAAAATATAAATTTGTTTTTCTATAATTAAATCAAGTTCCTGGTTTTTAAACCCAAACATCCACCCTTTTTGAAATTCTTGAAGACGTCTTACGATCTCTTCGAATCCCACACCTTCTAAATTTAAAGACCAATCATCAGCATATAAGATATAATGATGCCTCCCCTTATAGTAGATATATATTATATAAAAAATAAATAACAGGGGGCCTAATATTGACCTTGGGACACCACAAAATTTAATATTTTTTAACTTATTTTGCAAGATTTATAAAAAATTTTTCTATTTAAAAAATAATCGCCAAAAATTTTAACAAATAAGGGCTACGTTAAACCTGGGGTTTTTTTTAATTTTTTTAAAAGAGGAAAAAGGTACTGAAAACAAATGTTTCCCAAAATCAAAAAAAGACAGCTCCAACCTTACCTTTCGTTTATCAACCCTTTTTAGAAAAATCTGTAAAAAGCTAGAAGGGGATTTTCGTTTACCCACCTTTCCTAAACCCTGCTGGTTTGCCTTAAAAACCCTTTAGATGATCCCCTTTAGAAAAACCTCTTGTGCAAAATATTTAATAATTTTCCCTACAATTGGAAGAGTTGATATAGGTCGATAAGAATTTCCCATTACTCTTTTTACCTTTACCCTTAAAAGGCGTTACCCTTTCAATTTTACTGTTTTTGGGGAAAAAACACCTAAAGAAAGAAATGGGAAAATTTAAAACGTAATAATCCGACTATTGTGCGCATTCTTAAAACTATGCAGGAAAAACTCTGAAAATTTTGCAGAGTTCTAATTTTAAGGGGTTTAATTTCTGAAATGACTTCTTTATTTGTTACTTTTGTAGCGGGGAAAATTCTCTGCTTCCTTCTATTTAAATCTTTAAACTTACCAATTTTATTTGAAAAAATTTCATCGTTCACAACAAAATTTTTTGTAACAAACAGCACTATCTGGGTTAGACGTGTAGGATACCCCATTCTCTGTCAAGAGGTATGCTACACTCTTTTTTTTTTGTTTTCCTGTCAAATTATTTCTAGGAAACCCCTCAGTTGGGCGCGTTGATAAACGAGCACGTTCTATAGCAACCCATTTCACATTTTTTTAAATTTTAAAATTTCGACGTTCGCTTTCAGTATTATTTATTTTGCCAAGTTTTTTGGGGAAACCCCCGTTTAAATCTTTTCTTTAAAATCCCCCGCCATCTAGAGGACCTTGACTCCCTTTCGAAAAATTTTTAAACTCTTTTTTTGACAATTAATAGATGCTTCCTCGAAAAAATTTTGATTTTTTCTAGGGGGCAGTGCATTAGAAACTTCGCGCGTTTTTCGTTGCCCTGGCAACGTTACTTTTGTTTAAATTTAATTTTTTTTCTACACTACTTTTCGGATCAAAAAAAAATTAACAATTCGTGACCGACGGACATTTTAAAAAGATTTGGCTATCTCAGATTTTTTCGCCGTTGAGTTTGAAAAAAAAAAAATTTCGATTTAAATTTTAAAGTAAATTTTTTTAAATTTTTTTAACATTTTGCCACAAAAACTAATGGCATTTAAACGAAAAAAGCTTTCGGAGGTGAAAAATTTTAAAATCGATCCGACCTCCTTCGAACGCTATCATGAGCCAAAAAAGCTGCACGACTTTCCGTTCCCCGGTAACCGTCTTTGTTATAATGAAATTTCCATCTACACTACTTATCGGATCAAAATAAAATTTAAAATATTGTGACCGGACGGACATTCAAATGATTTGGCCCTCTGATTTTTTCCCGTGAAGTTTGAAAAAAAAAATTTTGATAAACTTTAATGAACTTTTTTTAAATTTTTGAACGATTTTTTTCCAAAAAATAATGGGATTCAACGAGAATAAACTTGCGGATGGGGGAAAATTTCAACTCGATCCGAGCCTCCGTTCGAACGTTATCGCGAGAATACAAAAAAAAAAAAAAAAAAAAAACAAACAAACAAACAAACAAAACAAAAAAAAAAAAAAAAGTGACTTTTTTTTTCCGGCAGAGTCAAAGGAAAAGCTCGCTTCGCTCGCTTAATAACTGACCATAAAGATTTGAAAAAATACAATCAAAGAAAAACTTAAAAAAGCTCACCTTAGAAAAACGAATTATTATTTTCCTTTTTTTAACTTTTTTTTTATTCCCCCCACGTTGATGCCCTTTTAAAAATTTAAAAATTTTTTGCGCAAGTGTCCCTTTCCCATGCATGGTTTCCTAATCTTGCTGTTAACCATGGGGGTGGCTTACCTTTAATTTTTTAATTTCAAGGGGGGTGCATTTCTTAGAGGTTTTTACGATACTTTAACAAACATTTCAATTTACACTGCACTTACTGCCATACCAATTGGTCAAAGGACCACTTTTGATATCTTTTACTACTTTTTCCATCAACATTCTTATAATTTCTATATTTACAAAATTTTGGAAAAATTTTTGCTTATTAATCTTACGAACACAATAAATTAATTCATGATCACTTAACCTAACTTTATAATCCGACTGAAAAATATTTTCATTGTGATTCATAACCCTGATCAAATTTAAAAAAGTGACCTATTATTACCCTAGTAAAAGATTTATCAAGTACCCCAATCCCCCTCCATGGATTAGTAAGAATTTTTAAATTTTTTTACTGGAATGTCTTCTTACTCAAACAAAAGTTTGAAAAAAAAACCTAGAAAAAACAATTTATTGCTTCCCATTTAAAAATTTTTTATAAACTACAAAACAATCTGAAAATTCTTCTAACTTTACGTGTGGAGTTATAAACTGCTGTAAAAATCATTTGGGTTTAATTCGGAAGCCGAAAATTTAAAAGACTGCAACTCAACATCTATCGGAAATTTAACTTTACACTCGACTACACTTTACATGAAAATTTTCAGCAATATAAAAAACTAACCTCCCCCCACCCTTCAGACAAATCTTGATTTTTAATTTTCAAATAAAAAAAACCCTCTGGGAACAGATCATCTAGATAGTTTCACAGCAAGCAAAATATCAAAATTATACTGTCAAAAATAACTCTCAACTGATCTATGTACTTATCCAACTTACGTTATTTAGAGTCCAAGCTTTATTTCCCTTTTGGGAATACAGCAAAACCCTTGCAGCAACAATTTTATATTTTGTGGTTTTTATGACATCATGATTTAAAAAGATTTGTCATGTAAATTTCTGTACATTAGAGGGGGGAAAAAAACAATTTTAAAAATCCCTCTCGTCGAAACTTCTTGTTCGGTTTTTCAGTTCATAGACATCTTTAACGCCACATTAAGGCACTTGCGCTATTATAAATGATTATACATTTTTACATTCCCATGGTCCAATTATTGAATCAAATGCCTCAATTGTCATATTTTTAAAATACCCGAGGAAATATTTCCATACCGAGCACTCTGGGTTTGTTTTTTTGCTCTTTTCCCAAAATTTCATAGGTACAACGTTTAAAAACCCCTTGTTTTGCCATTATAAAAGAAAAAAAATTGTAAAGTTATAATCGAAAGAATATAATTCAAATTCCCCAGGCCCAAATTTTGCTGTCAGAAAAGTAAACAAAATATTTGAAGTTTGTTTTATATAACAAGCGAACGTTCCAATTGTTTTTTTACAGAAAATCAAAAACAAAACCTTTTTTAAATAACTTCTTAAAACAACTTTTTGATAAAATTTTGGGTTCACAATGATACTTCAAAAAAAAGGGAAGGATTTTTAAAGTCAAAAAAAAACTCAAAAATACTAAATAAAATATTTTTAAATGAGTATTTTAAACCAAAGCTTTTCGTCAAGGTGCACATGATGAAGACGTTAACACAAATCTAAATATTTTAAATTCCCATAAAAAATTTAAAAGAATTTTAAAAGTGTTGCTCACCCAAAACACGAAATCTAAATAACCTTATTTAGCAAAATCACTATCTGAAGACCCTTTGAATGCTTACAAATCCAGATTAAAAACAAGGATTTTTAGGGTGACAGTTTTTTTAAGAAAACCCACACAATTGAGTAAAACGACTGATTATTCGTAAAAATGAAAACTAAAAAATTCCCTTCAATGACTCGTAGTAATTCTAGAAAATCAAGATGCAGTCAAAAATTTTAATGGGTTTTTTGTATTTCCCTGTAAAGAAAAAAATTATCAGGAATTTTCTAAGCTTGACAGATGGAAAAAAGACAAACGCATTTTTACTTAAAAAATCAATTTCAAATAAGGAGTAAAGTCTCCAAATACAGTTGTGACAGAAATCACAAAATAATAACAAATAAACAAATTAAAGTTTTTTTTACTATGCAATAATTTATGATTTCACACAAAATACAATAATGAAAGTTTGTTTTACTTAATTAATTCTACAAACTCTTAAACAAATTTTAATACCATATAGTAATAGTGTAGATAATAGTGTAAACCTATTTAGGCTTTACAAGCAAAGTTACTTCATGACATAATCCTTAAACCTTTCTGGTACCTTTCTTACTCTGCCACTTACACGAGGTTCAGATCTATTCACTTCCGCTTGCATTCCCAACGTAATACTCTCATCTCCTACACCCTCTTTTGATTCTACCTCTACCTCATCTGGAACTAGTTCAGTCTTTGGTCTGAACTGGTTGCTGGATGGCATTAAATCGCGTCTGTTTCGATCTCCTTTATTGTGGTCACTCCCCCGGGTTGTCGACATCTTCTTGAAAGCTTCCACAGGATATTTTTCTTCTAAGAGTGTAGCTTGTCTCTTGCTGTCCTCTGCCGCTCTGCAGTAATCCGCTGCTTTCTCGAGTTTGAGGTTATTGATCCTCAGTAGCCTCTCCTTGAGTGTCTTGTCAGCTATTCCCAGTACAATTCTAAGAGTTAGAAGTTGATCTGTCTGTTCGCCTAGCTCACATGAGCTTGCTAGATGTTTTAGTCTGGTCAGAAAATGATCAAAGGGTTCACCATCATTTTGGTTACAGGTAAAAAACTATGATTGTTCATAAATCAGGTTTTTCCTTGGTGCACAATAAGCCTCAAAAGTATCTATTACTGGCTTGATTTTCTTGCGATCATCACTGGATAAATTAAAAGTGTTGAAAACTTTTAGTCCTTCGTCCCCCACGAAATTTAATAAAATGGCAACCTGGTCTTCTTCCGGTTCCTTATATGCCTTTGTTGCACGCATATATATTTCTAGCTTCTGGCGCCATAGTTTCCAGTTTTCAGCTATGTTTCCACTGAATTCCAGCTCTCCAGGGGCTTTCCTGGCTTGTGCCATCTTCGACGGCTTTGTTTTCACGATTTGAATTGCTGGTAGAGCGTTTGGCCCTCTTACCCAGCTTCAAGACGCTGTCGTTTTAGGCCCTAGTTCTAGGCTTCGCCTAGCTAGCCTAGCTGCCTGCGTCGGCGCGTACTTACAGTTTACAATCTTGAATCACTTCTGACACTTATTCTGACACTTCTGGCACTTCTGGCACTTCTGACACCATGTAATATTACCCATGTAACAATATTGTAACACACTGGTTATTTAGGAATGAGTTCTTTATTAATTAAGATGCAGAATAGTACAAGTTATAGGCACGCCACAGGTCTAGGTTTAGCCTCCATTGCTAGTCAGTCTCACTAGTCCCAAGATGCATTGCACCGTGCGCATTGCCAACATAACAAACCCAAACTCGCTAACAAGTAGAGGCTGGGCGGCAATATTCAAGTTACAACTGAGATCATCACACTATCCCTGGAAATTGGAAAGGGATTCACATATCACATTAACGTAACATTTATATTTCCCATCTGGGGAAGGATAGGGTATTTACATTTACTACACAATTATGTCCAGGGCTTCCACTGCATGTCTTACCTAAATAAAGTTGCATTAGTCTCCTACTAGGCCGCTCCGCGAATGCTTTTTCCAGACACGTTAATGGACGAGCTTTAATGGTTGATTTTTTTTGTCCAATGATTTCTGTGTTTCATAATTTTAATTCATTACACATCTAAATCCAGTGATTTTGAACGTTCCCATACAGTTTCATCAAGATTAGGGTAGCCGTTTTCCCGGTCGCGGGCCAAATATCACAAACTATTGCATTCATAAATGTTTGACAGTTTTCATGACAAATATTTCTTCAATTGTCCCCAAAATCCAAAAATATCTAAGTAAAGTGATTTGTAAGTGTGAAGGTATGTGAAAGGTCCCCTGAAATTTTCATCAAGATTGCATATGCCCTTGGCCCGGTAGAATGCAAACAAACAGACAAAAAGAACACCTTCGACGACCTCTCGTCCTACCATTAGAAACACTATTGAGCTAGACAAAGTTGTCCAAACCATCACAGAGGTAATCCAACAGGGCGTATTAGCTGCCGTTCCTAATAAAATATCGAGGAGAGTGACATTGTACGACCTGCCCACGCGCCTCCGAAAAGCAATAAAAGAGAAAAATGCCATTAGGCGCGAGTGGCAAAGGAATCGAACCCCCGAATTAAAAACGCGAATGAATAGAGCATGTGCAAAGTTGAAAGAGGACATTGGTGAGCATCGTGCGAGAAAATGGCACGAGGCAGTCGGTGAATTGTCTTTCGGGGACAACTCAATCTGGAGAATGGCAAAAACGCTACAGCGCCGCCCCGCACCTGATCCTCCCTTCACCGTCAACAACACACTTGCCTGTAGCCCTGTTGAAAAAGCAAATGTCATTGCTGACACGCTGGAGGAGACCTTCACTCCTAACCCAGCAAACGAGTACCACCCACAAATTATGAATCATGTAGAACAGTTTTTTGCTGAGAATCCTGAGCCGGTGGAACTTCCCGAGGGCGACAAATGCACATTAGCCGAATTTGCCGAAATAGCACGAGCTTTCCCTCTTAACAAAGCACCAGGGCTGGATGGGATAACGGGACAAATTGTCAAATCCCTTCCAACAAAAGCAGCAAAAGTACTACTAGCAGTCTTCAATGCAGCTCTGTCACTTCAACATTTCCCAAATTCATGGAAAGTGGCAAGATAATAACTTTTCTTAAGCCTGGCAACCACCACGAGATCCATCCAGCTACAGACCCATTAGCTTGCTCTCTATCCTGTCAAAAATATTTGAAAAGATTTCTCTGGCTAGACTTCAACGCCATGCTGACGAAAACCACGTCCTGCCTGACGAGCAATTTGGTTTCCGTGCCAAACACTCGTCTGTCCAACAGTTGGCTAGAGTGGTTGAGACCCCTACGGAGGAAATAAATCTTTTTTTTAAGCGTCAAACAGCGGCCGTCTTCCTAGACGTTGCAAAAGCATTCGACCGTGTGTGGCATGAAGGTCTGCTTTTTAAGATGATAAAACTTGAATTTCCAAGATACCTCATCAACATCACAAAACAGTTTCTCGCTGGACGATCGTTTCTAGTTCAATGGCAAAACGCTACTTCCACAAGGCGGCCTATAGCTGCTGGGGTTCCTCAAGTCTCTTGTATTTCTCCATTCTACTTTAATATATTTACCCATGACTTCCCGACGCCTCCACGCAATGTAGTTTTCGGATGCTTTGCAGACGATGTTGTTGCGCTAATAATGGGTAAGCGTGCTGAACATTGCGTTCGAATTGGCCAACAAGCGGTGGATTTGATGGTCGATTGGTATGATAAATGGCGTATGGGTCTTAATGCTTCAAAAACTAGTGCCACACTATTTTTCGGTAATTTACCGGCAGATGCATCTTCGTTCGTAATCCATGACGAAAATGTACAATGGTCAAGCAGGAATAATTATCTAGGTGCCTTACTAGACAAGAATCTGACTACATGTTATGGCTAAGATTGCCAAAGCAACTGGAAAGCTCGCATCGTTGTATCCAGTTTTACGCTTTGATGAAATGAATCCTGCTACCAAAATTCAATTGTACAAATCATGCATATGACCACCCTCGCGTACGCGTCCCCGGTTGTGGTCGACCTGCGCAGAGATTCACATCGAAAAACTTCAAACATTTCAAACAAGATAGTGAGAATCATCACTGGCGTTCCCCATTGCACTAGAATGTCCGACGTTCATGCAGACTGTGGGTTAGAAATGATGGGGCCCACCTAGAGGCACTATCAGTACCATTTTATGCAGCGTTAAAAGACTCACCAAACCCTCTCAATTCGAAACATACCACCAAATTCTGTTGCAAGAAAGTGCTGCAATCCTCACATTCAGGCTCCACCACCGGCTAAGAAAGCACGGGTGCATTTGGCCGCCAACAACCTCCCTCCCGTTTAGGATCTTAAGAGTGCTGTTTTAACCCGTGGGAATTTACGTAGAGAGAGAAAGAGCATGATTTACCGGACAGGCAGGACTAGCGATATTCCAATCATGATTTTTGAGCCAATAACAGCGCAGGCGAGCTATATGATTCACAGTCACCCGAGATACGTGTTACGCTGTGCACTCGCTGACTGACTGAGCGGGTCCCACTGCGCATAGACCCCGCACGAAGTTACATGAGTGAATTGTAGCTTGTTAGTTGTTTCAAACACAATCACTTCGCGATTGTCTACGGTATTTTATTATATTGCACGTCTTTAATCTCTCATTCCCAATAGAATATGATTATTTTATTACACATATTATTAGGACACTATTATTCGTTATTCTGAAAATACGAGTAGGCAATTAATAAAACAACGAATAAAAACTAAAAAAAATGAAACCTGGTACTGCGTTTGTCTTGAGCGACTTATTGTTGAATAACGACTGAAGGAAACGTGGAGACACAAGTGGAATGGTGGCATCCATGTCAAGGTGAAGATAAGCAGTGTTGAGGAACTATCAAATTCAATTCATTTTGCAATCATAAGATATGTTTTGTTTCCCGCTTCTTACATTGTGGTTAATAATTTTATTATTAGTAGTATTTTCTTGTTTTTTTTTTGCAGAAAATGGGGGAAACAATTAACGTTCTGTTCAAAACGTTGCAAACATTATACAATTATCTAACTTCTCCCAAAATTGCATAATTTTACCTTACCTTACCAAACTCAAAACAGTAGGTGAAGATAATAAACAAGTGCACAGTCATTTAATCGTATCAGTCAGTAAACGTAGCTGATATGCCAAAGAGACCAAGTACTCGATCATAGATAAAGAATAATATATGCGCCACCGGTCGGAGGCAGAATCACATTTTTCAACCGCTTGCAGACCTTCAGTGCTCCCATGATAACATCGAAATGACTGGCCCGAAAATTATGCAATTTTGGGAGAAGTTAGATAATTGTATAATGTTTGCAACATATTGAACAGAATGCTATTTTTTTTACAGTTTTCCACCAAAAAAATCAAGAAATACGACAAATTTTATAAATTTTAGGTATTTTTACGTATTTTCTTCTTTTTTTTGCAGAAAATGGGGGAAACAATTAACGTTCTGTTCAAAACGTTGCAAACATTATACAATTATCTAACTTCTCCCAAAATTGCATAATTTCACCTTACCTTACCAAACTCAAAACAGTAGGTGAAGATAATAAACAAGTGCACAGTCATTTAATCGTATCAGTCAATAAACGTAGCTGATATGCCAAAGAGACCAAGTACTCGATCATAGATAAAGAATAATATATGCGCCACCGGTCGGAGGCAGAATCGCATTTTTCAACCGCTTGCAGACCTTCAGTGCTCCCATGATAACATCGAAATGACTGGCCCGAAAATTATGCAATTTTGGGAGAAGTTAGATAATTGTATAATGTTTGCAACATATTGAACAGAATGCTATTTTTTTACAGTTTTCCACCAAAAAAATCAAGAAATACGACAAATTTTATAAATTTTAGGTATTTTTACGTATTTTCTTCTTTTTTTTGCAGAAAATGGGGGAAACAATTAACGTTCTGTTCAAAACGTTGCAAACATTATACAATTATCTAACTTCTCCCAAAATTGCATAATTTCACCTTACCTTACCAAACTCAAAACAGTAGGTGAAGATAATAAACAAGTGCACAGTCATTTAATCGTATCAGTCAATAAACGTAGCTGATATGCCAAAGAGACCAAGTACTCGATCATTGGATGAGCGAAGCGAGCGTAGCGAGCGAAGTGAAGACTTCAATTTGACTTTCTGTTTTTTTGTTTGTTTTTCACTTACGTTACCCCAAGAAAAATAGCTCGGGTGTTTTGTTTTTTGTTAGTTTTTCTGTCTGTTTGTTCGCTCTCTACCAGGCAAACGGCATATGCGATCTTGATGAAAAATTGAGGGGACCTTCGAAATCTCTGAACTTAGACTTGCTACGTTTTTGGGTACAATCGAAGAAATATTTCTCATGAATATCGTACTTTTACGATTTTTTTCAATTTTAGTGCGATATTTTCGTGACATTTGGGCCGATTCTGACCAAACGAGTGGGGCTACAACGTTCATATTTCACATGGACACAAAGGTTATGGTGATGTAGTACCTTGTGAAAGAAAAAGTTGAAAGAGTTAGCCAGAATCCATAGAAATAATGGTTTTAATATGAGTTTTTTTTATTTTTAGTGCGGTATTTTCGTCACATTTGGGCCGATTCTGACCAAACGGGTGGGGCTAGAATGTTCATATTTCACATGGACATTACGCTAATGGTGATGTATTGCGTTTTGAAAGAAAAAAATTAAAAATTATCCAGAAACCATATAAATAAAGGTTTTAAATTAAGTTGTTTTGTGGAATTTAATAACAATTAACAAGAAACAATAGAAACTTGACAACAATCACCTACAATGCGTTCAAAAAGCACTTGATAAGTAAAAAGCTCATCCATCAACGCGCAGGGACTCTAGCGTTTTCCTAGTTTATATAGAATAATATATGCGCCACCGGTCGGAGGCAAAATCGCATTTTTCAACCGCTTGCAGACCTTCAGTGCTCCCATGATAACATCGAAATGACTGGTCCGAAAATTATGCAATTTTGGTAGAAGTTAGATAATTGTATAGTGTTTGCAACATATTGAACAGAATGCTAATTTATTTCAAAATTTTCCACCAAAAAAATCAAGAAATACGACAACTTTTATAAATGTTACGTATTTTCACGTATTTTTTGTTTTTTTTTTTTTTTTTTTTTTGTCTGTTTGTTCGCTCTCTACCGGGAAAACGGCATATGCGATCTTGATGAAAATTTGACAGGACCTTTGAAATCTCTGAACTTAGACTTGCCACGTTTTTGGGTACAATCGAAGAAATATTTCTCATGAATATCGTACTTTTACGATTTTTTTCGATTTTTTGTGAGATATTTTCGTGCTATTTGGGACAATTCTGACCAAACGGGTGGGGCTACAACGTTCATATTATACATGGACATTAAGGTTATGGTGATGTAGTACATTTGGAAAGAAAAAGTTGAAAAAGTTGCCTAGAATCTACAGAAATAAAGCTTTTAATATAAGTTTTTTGATTTTTTGTGCGATATTTTCGTGCCATTTGGGCCAATTCTGACCAAACGGGTAGGGCTACAATGTTCATATTATACATGGACATTAAGGTTATGGTGATGTAGTACCTTTTGAAGGAAAAAGTTGAAAAAGTTAGCCAGAATCCATAGAAATAAAGCTTTTAATATAAGTTTTTACGATAAATAATACCAATTGACAAGAAACAAAAGAAACTTGACAACAATCACCTACAATGCGTAGGCTACAAAACAAAGCACATGAAAAAGTAAAGATATCCCACGCAAACTAAAAACTTTCAAAAGCTCATCCATAAACGCGGCGGGACTTTAGCGTTTTCCTAGTATAATTGGATGAGCGAAGCGAAGACTTCAATTTCACCGACCCCCCAAAAAATTTAGCTCGGGTGTTTTTTTGTTTTTTTGTTTGTTTTTCCGTCTGTTTGTTCGCTCTCTACCGGGCAAACGGCATATCCGATCTTGATGAAAATTTGAGGGGACCTTCGAAATCTCTGAACTTAGACTTGCTACGTTTTTTGGGTTCAATCGAAGAAATATTTCTCATAAATATAGTACTTTTACGATTTTTTTCGATTTTTAGTGCGATATTTTCGTGACATTTGGCCGATTCTGACCAAACGGGTGGGGCTACAACGTTCATATTTCACATGGACATTAAGGTAATGGTGATGTATTGCTTTCTGAAAGAAAAAGTTGAAAAAGTTAGCTAGAATATATAGAAATAAAGCTTTTAATATAAGTTTTTTGATTTTTTGTACGATATTTTCTTGCCATTTGGGTCAATTCTGACCGAACGGGTGGGGCTACAACGTTCATATTATACATGGACATTAAGGTTATGGTGATGTAGTACCTTTTGAAAGAAAAAAGTTGAAAAAGCTAGTCAGAATTCATAGAAATAAAGCTTTTAATATAAGTTTTTTACGGTAAATAATACCAATTAACAAGAAACAAAAGAAACTTGACAACAATCACCTACAATGCGTAGGCAGCAAAACAAAGCACTTGCAAAAGTAAAGATATCCCACGCAAACTAAAAACTTTAAAAAGGTCATCCATCAACGCGGCGGGACTTTAGCGTTTTCCTAGTTATATACATCGTGAAAATTCCACAACAGTCGTTTGTCCGGTAGAGAGCAAACGAAACATAAACACACATACTATTATACAAAATATAAACATACACGAGCTATTTTCTCAAGATTGTAATATTGGAGTCTTCATAACGCAATTCCAATCATAATAATTATTTAATATTACTCGATGAACGTAACTAGGGAAAGAAACACATTTATAATTGTTGCAAAATACAGCTGCTGTTTGAAATGGATTTGCATTCGAATCGAAACATAGCCAATTTCCATATTGAATTGCTTGATGATGGCTTGTTGGCCGCTCGATTTAATTACATTTGTATCATACTATATCCGATATTGGAATCAAGATTGCACTTTTATGGAAATCAATCCAAAAATAAAAAAATCCATACATTTTCTTCATCTGCGTCATCGTAGAAGCGTAAATGATGGGTAAGGAGAGGAACAAATGACGAAATAATTAAGCAATATGACAATATTTTGACTTATGTGACTGATTGAAGGAAGGTCATCAATAAAATCGTAACATATGCAATTACTAATAAACTTAAAAAATTTAAATTTAAAAATCATATCATGGCCAAGGTTGAAAACGGAAAAATGGAAATAACACAATTTTGACAGCAACAAGGCAAGTTATCTCAAGAATGTGTGTTGGACGTCAGTGCGACGGTGCGACTGTGTGATTCACTTATTGGTGCGACCCAAAGTATTACATTACAACGCGGGAAACGGTTATCTGTGTTGGCCTCGCACAACACTCATTCAAGGTCAAATGCAAGTGCGTGTATTGAGTTCGACTCCCGCTACCGAAAAACATCACTCCGACGTCGTCATTGTAATAATATTCGGAGTTCGGACATAAGTTGAATAATTAGAATGAAAATGTCAATATCCTCATTCACCTTCCGTCAAAAAGTTCACATACTTGGTGATCCTGAGAAGGAAGGAAAACCACTTAGTGACCTCGAATTTTTGGTATGAGAGGGTTTTTCATGTATGCATGTATTGGGTTTCTACGGGCTTATAACAATACTATGAATATTATAATAATCAATAGATAATACGCACTATAGACATGCACGATTATAAGATGCCATGTAAATACTTCGAATTTCGTTTACATAATATCACACTCCCATTAATCGAGATAAATTACAAATTTAAAACCTGAAATTAAGTTTGCCACAGTTACAAGATAACTATAACTGTCTTGATCGAGACCATATCATTGAATGCTATTACGTCTCACAAATGTATCTCAAGTGAGTGGCTCGTTATCTACTGGAGAATAGATGGTTGTTGATGTTTGCGAGAGTGATACGCGGAGTGTGAGGGGAACTGGTTGCTTGACGATATTTATTCTCAATATTCTTGTTAGCGTCAAAGGCGCCAAGGATTTCCCCACATATTTTATGCCATAATATGCTTATAATACCTGCGCACTATGTGTGAACCACCATGAATGGCATCTTATATTATAAATGAAAAAAATGCATGCTGGATAAATAAAATTACTTCCTTAATGATCAAGGCTGTCCGCGGCTGCGACACAGATCCGAAGCGCACGACTCTTATAAATAATACCGGTAATTAGATCGAATCCTAGGTAAGATATGGAAATTTTGGATTGTTATGATCTTGATAAATCATGATCATGTCCAATACATTCAAAGAGACAGTAAGCATCAAGATCAACTCCAAAAGTATCAAGAAATCATAATAATATAATAGTATTAAAATTACTCGTTTAATCCTTTACAATATGACACTGAGTGTACAATAATGGCCTCTCGGCATGGGGATTGTTTAAACCACGCCCTAGACCCGACTTGAAACATAAAACTGCAGAGGCGCCACCGGTCGGAGGCGGAATCACATTTTTCAACCGCTTGCAGACCTTCCGTGCTCCCATGATAACATCGAAATGGCTGGACCGAAATTATGCGATTTTGGGAGAAGTTAGATAATTGCTAATGTTTGCAACGTATTGATCAGAATGACTTTTTTTCCCCCTTTTTTACACCAAAAAAATCAAGAAGTACGTAAAATGTTCCAGATTTTCACGTATTTTCTTGATTTTTTTGGCAGAAATCGGGTGAAAAAAAGTACATTCTGATCAATACGTTGCAAACATTATTCAATTATCTAACTTCTCCCAAAATTGGGCATAATTTTAGGTCCAGCCATTTCGATGTTATCACGGGAGCACGAACACATTACATTTTTGTCAAATTTTAGCTTGAAAGAGACCCCTTAAAACAAACATCAAGCGTGCTCGTATCGAGGAACCTGATAAAAAGAAGACTGTTGTTGCCCGGCCCCCCGCAAGACGCCGGCAAAACAACAAACGTGCCAATTGTTCTACAGAATAAGTTTTCATCTCTGGCCGATCCTCGGCACCGGGCAGCTCCAAGGACCCGAAAATGTGTGTACCGACGATATGGACACGCAGACAACCCTCAACCAAAACGAGTCCGTATACCACCGGTGGTGGTATACAAGTTTCCTGATTACCAGACTGTAATCAGATGCATCAAACCACTATGCAAGTCAGACTTTACAGTTGTGAACGCAAAGGACTCGCACAAGCTCAAGCTCACGTCCATAGATGACTACCGTGCGGTCACAACCGACTCAAGGCAAAAAATTGCCAATTCACACCTTTAACCCATCCACGGTTAAACCCCACAAGCACGTGAATTCGAGGACAAATTTTTCCACTCAAACAGTGGAGGAGGTCATGGAGATGTTGACGGAGGAAAGGGGTTGACCCCAAACAAGTCTACCAACTTTCCTCATCTGGATAGCTCGAATGCATCCCGTGTCAAATTGCCATTGATTGTGGTGACCACATTAGCTTCCCAAGGCAAAAACATTCTAGAACGAACGCGTCTCGGACACGTTGTGGTGCGGGTGGAACATTTTAGAGGTCCAAAGGGTCCTAAAATTGTGCTACAACTGCCGGGGCTTTGGTCATTCGTCTGCCTTTTGCAACAAGGCACCAAATGTTACAAATGCGCGCAGGCCCACGCTGGGACTGAATGCCCCAAGGATAGGTCGTCACCAGCCACATGTGCCAACTGTGGTGGAGATCACCCCGCCTGCTCGAGGCGATGCCCGACGTACAAGGCAGCCCTAGAGCGCTACCGCCTTCCAAACGGCGCCGCAAACAAACCGTCCAATCGGACACAACACAACAAACACTCGGCCAATCAAGCTACAAAGGCTTCTCCACCTGCAAGAAACACAAGTCCCGAATTTTTCGTTTGCCAGGCGCGTTTCCACAACTGAAGGTTACGCGGGCGTAACCAAAACGAACAGATTCCGACATACAACCCGGCACCTCCACCAAAAAGTTTCAAAAATCATCCATCTTACTCTGTTCCGACACCAGAGAAAGATACTGAATCACCATGGGAAAGGGTGCTGTACTTTGCACGGCAAGTTGAAAAGCACACACCTGAAAATCAATATTTCACACATGGTAGGGTTTCTTACCGTGTTCGCACAAGAAAAAATAACCAAAAATGGCAGTCCCAAAACCCAAATGGCATTCACATTATGGATGGAATGCCAATGGCGGAGTAAAAGCAAAGACACCCAAACTTCTGGATTTCATGAGAACGCATGATGTTTACGTCTTTTTAATATCTGAAACGCACCTGCGACCTGAGGTAATTTGGGAAAAGTGGCAAACCACAAAGTCTATCGAACAACAGGCCTCAGGATGTGACCAAAACAGAGCGCACCAGAGGAGGGGGTACTGCAATCTTGGTGAACTCGCCTCATTACCCATTTTCAAATACCAACCCCTGCACGCCTCACTACGTGGAGGCTACAGCTATAGAAGTCCGCCTTCCAAGTGGCCCTCTGAAAATCCTCTCTGTATATAGACCCCCGTCGGGTACTTTCTCCGCGCGTGACCTCGATGCACTGACGTCTTGTATAAACCCCAAGGCACATTGCAGGCGACCTTAATGCGAACATCCCTCGTGGAACTCTGGGTTTCAAACACAAGAGGTGATGCCCTCTATGCACACTGCCCTGTCCCGTGACTATGTGGGTTGCAGGTCCGCCGGAGCCCACCCACTTCATACCCAATGGAATCACATGCCAGATGTATTAGATATTGCCTTGCTCGTTAACATCAGATGCTCTTACGACATTTCGGCCATACCAGCACTCCACCTCGGATCATGATCCAATCATGATTCGCCTGGGCAATCGGCTTCTTGTAAATCCCCCAGACCCAGAAGAGATTTTAAAAATGCAGACTGGCCCAAATTTAAAACATATATTACGGGACCGTATTCCGACCTCTCGTCCTAACCACTAGAAACAACTATTGAGCTAGACAAAGTTGCCCAAAACCATCACAGAGGAAATCCAACAGGGCGTGTTGCTGCCGTTCCAAATAAAATATCGAGGAGAGTGACGTTGTATGACCTGCCCACGCGCCCCCAAAAAAGAAATAAAAGAGTAAAATGCCATTAGGCGCGGTGCAAAGGAATCGAACCCCCGAATTAAAAACGCGCATGAATAGAGCATGTGCAAAGTTGGAAAAGGACATTGATGAGCATCGTGCGAGAAAATGGCACGAGGCAGTCGGTGAATTGTCTTCGGGGACAACTCAATCTGGAGAATGGCAGAAATGCTACAGCGCCGCCCGCACCTGATCCTCCCTTCACCGTCAACAACACACTTGCCTGTAGCCCTGTTGAAAAAGCAAATGTAATTGCTGACACGCTGGAGGAGACCTTCACTCCAAACCCAGCAAACGAGTACACACCAAAAATTTATGAATCATGTAGAACAGTTTTTTGCTGAGAATCCTGAGCCGGTGGAACTTCCCGAGGGCGACAAATGCACATTAGCCGAATTTGCCGAAATAGCACGAGCTTTCCCTCTTAACAAAGCACCAGGGCTGGATGGGATAACGGGACAAATTGTCAAATCCCTTCCAACAAAAGCAGCAAAAGTACTACTAGCAGTCTTCAATGCAGCTCTGTCACTTCAACATTTCCCAATTCATGGAAAGTGGCAAAGATAATAACTTTTCTTAAGCCTGGCAAACCACCCCGAGATCCATCCAGCTACAGACCCATTAGCTTGCTCTCTATCCTGTCAAAATATTGAAAAGATTCTCCTGGCTAGACTTCAACGCCATACAGACGAAAACCACGTCCTGCCTGACGAGCAATTTGGTTTCCGTGCCAAACACTCGTCTGTCCGACAGTTGGGTAGAGTGGGTTTAGACCATACGGAGGAATAATCTTTTTTTTTTAAGCGTCAAACGCGGCCGTCTTCCTAGACGTTGCAAAAGCATTTGACCGTGTGTGGCATGAAGGTCTGCTTTTTAAAATGATAAACTTGAATTTCCCAAAATACCTCATCAACCTCACAAAACAGTTTCTCGCTGGACGATCGTTTTTAGTTCAGTGGCAAATGCTACTTCCACAAGGCGGCCTATACTGCTGGGGTTTTCCCCAAGGCTCTTGTATTTTCTCCATTCTACTTTAAAATATTTACCCATGACTTCCCGACGCCTCCACGCAATGTAGTTTTCGGGTGCTTTGCAGACGATGTTTTTTGCGCTAATAATGGTAAGCGTGCTGAACATTGCGTTCGAATTGGCCAACAAGCGGTGGATTTGGATGGGCGATTGGTATAATAAAAAGGAGTATGGTCTAAATGCTTCAAAAACTAGTGCCACACTATTTTTTCGGCAATTTACCGGCAGATGCATCTTCGTTCGTAAACCATGACGAAAATGTTCATTGGTCAAGCGGAATAATTATCTAGGTGCCTTACTAGACAAGAATCTCATTTTGGGCCACATGTTAAGGGTAAGATTGCCAAAGCACTGGAAACTCGCATCGTTGTTCCACTTTTACGCTCTGGTGAAATGAGTCCTGCTACCAAATTCAAATTTTACAAATCATGCATACGACCAGCCCTCACGTACGCGTCCCGGTGTGGTCGACCTGCGCAGAGATTCACATCGAAAACTTCAAACATTGCAAAACAAGAATGTGAGAATCATCACTGGCGTTCCCCATTGCACTAGAATGTCCGACGTTTTATGCAGACTGTGGGTTAGAAATGATGGAGGCCCACCTAGAGGCACTATCAGTTCCTTTTATGCAGCGTTAAAAGACTCACCAAACCCTCTCATTCGAACATACCACCCAAAATTTTGTTGCAAGAAAGTGCTGCAAACCTCACATTCAGGCTCCACCACCGGCTAAGAAAGCACGGGTGCATTTGGCCGCCAACAACCTCCCTCCCCTTTAGGATCTTAAAACAAACATCATGGGCAAAATTGCCCTAGCCTGTTAATTGTTCTATCTTATTTAATCCGATAAGAATTCAAATCGCATATTATTTCTACTATTAATTTTATAAAATTAAAAAATACAGCCAAGACTGTCAAAATTATTCTTATTGTGGGAAACTACTCCAAATAAAATATGCAACAGACACGTGGGTTTCACAACTAAAAAAATCAACAAAGAATTAAATTTATTTAGCTGAAATTTTTAGTGCTCTGCACTAGGTGTCAGCAATAGTAAGAGGATGCGCTATTAAAACACACGCATGCACACCCCCCACAAAGAAGGTAAGGTACTGTCTTGGTCGCATTTCCCACTTTCCAAGTCGTGTTTCATTTCTCTGGGCTAAATTACATTTCATTTTTTATTTCGCGAAGAAGGTTTAATCAAAATTAGTGTTGGTTACAAACGAAGAAGATCCGTCTACGTTTTTGGGTGTGTTTGTTGGGCGTGATTTCTTAGAGATAAGTAAAACATCATTGATTTGGTCCCTCAGTGTAGTCGTCTAGACCTAGGGCCTTGGCTGGTGGTTTTATCATCTGCCGACAATAAGCTCATTCGCAAAACCATACTTGGGCTTAACCCCGTCTGGGCCCGAGGTAGAATTGGCCCAGAGCATGGCTCTGCTTTTCGTTAAAGGCGATTCAAGAAAAAAGTCCACCTCCAAACATCAGCTAGACATAGCGGAGTATCTTACTCCCCAAAACTAGAGGCGAGCTCTGGCAATCGTCGTCGGGAAACTTGCCCCCTTTCCCTTGACGACCCCCTGGGGACGATGACAATGACACAACGACGATTTACAAAGACGATGTTGACTGCGACGTAAGGACCCCCCTTCCTCATTTCTACCCGCGTCTGGTTCTGACCAGCATGAGCCCCTCCTCCCCCCTCCCCCTTAGACTAGAGTGGTGCATTATGACCTAACGGTTGACGCTTCCTTAAACCGAATAATCCAAAAAAAAATACTTGGACTTAACAGTTTTTGGGGACTTTTATCTAGCAACTCCAGGGATTTCAAAACCCAAACATCAACATCTTACCCACGCTTACCCCTTTAGCAGGGACAAAATTTCCCTAGGTGTGACACAATATGTGACGTTATGCTTGCGACTCCAACTCCACTTAGTCAACCATATGAGAAACTGTTTTCTTACGACCACAGCGACCAACTTATTACATTTAAGGAATAAAGTACCAAGATGTGAGAACCACCCCCCCCCCCCCTTCCTACCGCCCACTAAACCCCTGGCTGGTTCTGACCAGCATTGGATTTTCTTCCCATACCTCTAGGCTTCTGTGGCGTCCTTTGTCTTATTGCATATCGCAGTGAAAAACTTTCTAAATTTCTTATTCAAGGAATTTGTTTAACCAAATTTAGTTCACATTAAACATACTTCATCATTCATTCCACCCCAAATATGACGTCATCACTTTTATGTGTATAATTTTTTGTTCTTTTATAAACAATGAAAACAATACAACCATCACCCCCTCATGAAATCATTTAATTGTCATGTGATATCACAGACGGCGCAACATACCTAACCGGTTGAAGCGCCCTAGATTCTCACGTCATCTTCTGCCAGGTTTCAACAAGTTTCTCCGCTATTTCACTGCTTCATAGACTTTAACAGGAGCTCCCCGAGTCGATTGTGGTTCATTCTGAGTTGAGATGATCTCTGAAGTCCTAATCAATTTCTCTATGAAGACTCAAGTTCCAGGACGATAATATCTGTAAGCCCAGTGTAAAGCGCACGTTCTGAATCTGATGTGTGAAATGGAACATGACATTCCAATAATTGTCCACACACGTCTGACTCTTTATATCTCCTAATACTCCAAGACGAAGCTTCCAAATAGGCTTGACCCGGAACTAATTGGCACAGAATTTTTAATATCATAATTGTTAATTTTTGTATACTAACATGCCCGAGAAACTTTACCGCTGTATGACTCCCTAATTTGCATTATTAAAATTAGTCAAAACAAATTTAAAAAATCATATTCTCTAAATTTAAACAATTTTTGTAAATGTTTATCAAACTAGATTTTCGAAACCATTTTGAATATGAAAAAATATAATTAAAACATTCATTGTTCCTTCACCCGTATATATAATTTATAATCATGCCAGCATTTAAAGCAGATGACTCAGCTGTGTCTAGTTGAGAACATTAATAATTGTTGTGACGGTTGTATTTTATTAGAGTAGTATAATAGGTAAGCTGTGTAAAAAACTTACCGCATTTTAAAACACATAAATATGATAAATTTGGCATAATTAATAATTTTTGATAAAATTATGCATTATGTAAAATTTAAAGTAATTTTTAACCTCATAGATATTGGGATCAAATGAAAGATACAGATCCATAGGTTTTTATAAAAAAACTTCTGGATTTTAAAATTATATTTTAATTGAAATTGAAGTAAAATTGGGGGTTAGAAGCCAAAAAAAAGGTACTGGAGCTAAGGAGACAGGGTCTTAGAAGACCGCGCCATATTTCCTTTTTTAAATATCGATCTTTGGTTGGTTATTTGCTCCTCGTCAATTGCGTCAGGGCCTACAGGGTTGGCTTGGTTGCTTTGATTACTGGCCCCCACTGAAAATCAGTTATATAACTGAGTAGGTAGAATCTAAATACTATTTTTTTTTTTATTTATATATTTATTTATCAAAATTAATGGGCATCTTTCTAATGTAAAAACCCCTTTTAATCCAACTTTACAACTAACAACAACAACAACGGACACTATTAATTAACTTACAATATAAAATGTGACCTACCCAGTTGAAGCGCCCTAGCTTCTCACGTCGTAGTCGAAATCAATTGTTTCTTGTGGCTGGATCAATCAATAATAAGAATACGCGCATTATATACTAACGGTTGAAGCGCCCTAAAACCAAAATACATATTAAGATTTCAGGTTTGGTTTCGGAGTCAAATATCATCGCTAAGGACAATTGATTTTAACTTACATTGTACCAAGTCCAGCTAAATGTTAAAATTTTAATGGTCGCATTAAAGTTTGTTATTTAAAGTAAAAACACTTTATCTGACTGGTTTGTTCTTACAAACATGTTTGCCATTGATCATTACTTAGCTAATTGTGCCTTAAGTGATACGGGTTTGAACAGGCGTCTATAAAGAATCAATCAAATAACTAAATATGAACGCATACAGAAATATCAAAAAATACACAACAAAATAAGATTATTATTTAATATTTATTTTTTATTTTTTTATTTATTTATTCAACTTAGGCCATTTTACATTGTGCATTGTAAACATAATAACATTACTAACTAACTTATACTAACTTAAACTAAACATGATAACAGAGGAAATACGAATAGAAATACATGAACACATGAATAATGAATGATACGTAATAGTAAAAACAGAAAGAAAAAAAGAATACAAAAAATTAATTAAAAATTAAAATTAAATTTGAAAAATTAACTAAGCATGGCTAATAAGGGTTTTACGCAAAGTTATGAACTCGCGGGGGTTCGCAAAATGTCTAGGGTGGGTGTGGCAAGTGAATTGTAGGTAAGGGTAGCCGGTAGAAGAGGGAGCGTTTGATAATTTCCAGGCGAGGAATAGGTAAATAAAACAGTTGAGTCGATCTGGTTAGGGGGATGGTACTGTAGGGAGAAAAAATTGATTAGTGGAGGTCGAAGATTACCATTAACGATTTTATGAAAAAATTTTCAAATCGCCAGAGAACGACGACTGGTTAAAGGGAGCATAAATGAGAGAAGACATAATTTCAGGTTTTGAAGTGTTCTGAAAGTTTGTAACTCGATGTTTAACAATTGAAAAGAAAAAAAGACAAAACACGATCCAACTTCTTCAGATTTGACACTGCAGACATACCCCAAAATTACAGAACATATTAAAACGACGGGTAGCACACATGCAGTGAAGTAGGTTCGGAGGGCCATGACGTCACGAATTTCGGTGAAACGGTAAAATATTTCCAAAGACGCATGGCCCGGAGGTGACTGTATCAATATGAATCTACGAACAGTAGTTTCCATCCCCAGTCACTCCAGGTCACGCTGCCTCACAACACGCTGAATTGCTTCAAACCCCCCAATTGATAGCCATGGAGAAGGGGGACACGACGGAGAGTTATAGACAGTATTGAACATTTCCTGGGGTTCGGTTTCATTTCCCAGTCGGTGCACCAGCGGTAAAACAAGTCCAGTCCGCGTTGAAGCATGATACATCACTTGCATCCCGAATGCGTTTCTGAGTTTGCAATCTCAGCATACAACAGGGAAATCGCAAATCCAGGAGTCAACGGGGGGCCCTTTCATATCATCCATGAAAAGTGTGAAGAGAAGGGGCCCAAGGAACACTTCCTTGGGGGACCCCAGAGGGCTCACTGACCCAACCGGATTCGGGCCCCAGAGATGACGACGCGTTGAAGACGGTTTTAAGGGAAGCTGGCAATGACAGCAAGGAAATTACCGTGAATTCCGAAAGCGATGTTTGATCTTGTGCACAAGATGCCTGTGACTCACCGAATCGAAAGCTTTCGCCAAAATCGATGAATGCAACATCGAGTTGCTCTCCGGCTTCAAAAAATTGAACAATAAAATCATTAAAAAACAATATCACCGGTGGAGCTATAAAGACCCACCCGGTTGAAACGCCCTACTGTTTCTCACGCCGTTCTTTATTGTGGGTATTTTAATTAGATTAAAATGCGACGAAAGAGAACAAGTTCATCTCGCAAACATCGGCTAGATTGAGAGGAGTATATTACTCTCCGAATATGACGGCGAGCTCTAGCATTCATCGTCTGGGACACCTCCCCATTCCCTTGACGACCTCCCCGGCTACGATGACAATGACACGACGAACTATGACAAAGACGATGACGACCGCGACGTGAGAAACCTCCCTTCCTCCCCTAACCCTTTGGCTGGGCTGACCATCCTCCCTACAGCCTCTAGGCTAGAGAAGCGCATTATGACCTTACGGTTAACGCACCCTAGTCTCTCACGCCGTCCTTATAACCAGTTTAAAGTAAATAATATTTTTATACTTAAATGGTGTCATATTAGACAAGTGAGAGTACTTGATTTCTTGTCGTGTGAACGTTCATCCCCTGTGCATCCCCTTTTATCCCCAGTTTTCTCCCTCTTCTAGACTCGACCCCAATCCGATTATCCCCCTTGAGACCTGTTCTCTTTCGGAAGGCGCGGTCTTCCGGAAATAACCGACTTTACCCGACCTATATTATAATTAATTACCTCTTTACATTCTACTAAAGGACTCTTGACTTCTGCCGAGTTGGTAGGTGTTGCTTTGTGAGCACTTTGTCCGCCTGCTCCGCGTGTTAAATACGGAGAAGATCCCGCATCAATTATCGCTTTAGTTTGGGGGGGGGTCACTTATGAGGCTTATGAGCTTACTTCCATTGAAAAGATAGGGCCATTAATTATTAGTTGATTTCAACTATCTTTATTTGGATCAATTTATAATAAAAAGGCTATAAACTTATTAATTTTCAGTCAATTATTTTGTTCAACTATATATAACTGTCAAAACATTTAGTTTTATTCAATTAAGGAATTAGTCTCTTGCTATGACTATAAAAAATATATAAATTTAAATTCCCCTTTTTTAAACTAAAAAAAAAACAACATTACAATATCGCCAAAAACCAAAAAAAGTCCGGGTTTAAAGCGCCCTAAATTTTCATGTCGTCCTTGGTGTTCTCTTTTTCCCCCCAATTTGGGACATAGGGGCGTTCCGATAGACCCCCAAATTCACGGGGAAAAATTTCTAATTTGGAGTGGCAAAGGTTCACATAACTATTCATTCCCAAAACCCACAGCTATCATTTTAAGCTTGATTAACCCCAACATTTTGTTTTGCCTTTTAGCGTCGCGAGCTATGAAACCGACCCACGCCCCAATTTTTTTGGGGGGGCCGCCCCAGGACAACTTAAATTTTTAAATTTCTTTTTTTATAAATGCACTTAAGACATTTATCTTTATGTCCCGTTTTAAACCCTTAAAACACGTTTTAAATAAAAAATTTTACTGGGAAACGTCCAAAAAACCCAAAAAACAGCCGTTTCCTGATCAAATAAAACCTCCAAAAGGGGTTTTTTTAAAAAAATACGCACTGCTTTCGTTTTTAATTTTAAAGGTTAGGTTTTTTTTAAAAATGATTATTCAAATGCCCAAAAATTTAAAAAAAATTTTAAAGAGGGTTTGGGACACAAAAAGGCTAAACTTGAATTTGGGCCTAAATATTACCCGATACACTGTAAAAAAAAAAATACCTAAAGCTTTCGCGTTTTTCAACCCCAGTGGGAAAAAAGTACTATATCACTGTAAAATTTCCTCTAAAATTTAAATTAAATTCTTATTTTTTTACCCTTGAAAGTAATTCAAGCAAAACTGATTAGAAAAAAAAGTAATTCAAACAAAAAAGTACATCCGTTTTTCCCAAAAAAGGGTCCCCAAAAAATTTTTTTGAAATTCGGTTTTTCAAAAACAATTTTTCCCAAGTTTATATGTTTATTTGTTGTAAAGTTAGAATAATTACAACTAGGCTGGGAAAAAAAAGAACCCGGGTACCCATTCTTTTCGATTATGGCTGTACAAAAAATTGGGAAATTTCCCGGAAAAAAAATGTGTCACAAAAAGGTGGACACTCCAAAATTTTCTTTTTACCCCTTCCCCCCCTTCAATCCAAAATTACTTACTTTAAGCATTTGCGTTTAAGCGTTTAAAACAATTTTATTTTGAGGTACCCCTTACATAAACAAAAGTATTGTTACAGGGAAAAAATAAAAAAAAATGTATTTATAGACATTCCAAAAAAATTTGGGCCCCAAATGTAAACAGTAAAAAAATATTTATATACGTTTTTGTAAATTTATTTTTACTTTGTCATTACGCAATTACACATGTAAGTATTGTTTATTTTATTAATTCCTTAATCAAAAGTAGAGAAAAGGCAATAAAAAATGGGAAAAAAAAAAAAATAAAAACCCCCCAAACAGTAAATGCAGATTGCTGCATGCAGCTTCAAGGGGTCGAGTGCTAATGATAAATTTCCCCAAATGTTTTCTTACCCTTTTTAAAAATATTTTTTTAAAATTTTAATATACAAAACATATTTTTTTACCCGGGACTTTCCCCCCAAAAAATTTTTGGGAGTTTCCTGGCCAGGGGGGGGAAAAAAAAAAGACAAAAGAATCTGCGGAATTGCCCTTTTTTAAGGGATGTAAAGGGGTTCGAAGCTTTATAAAATGAGGAGGGACAAAGATTAGGAAAGAAGAAGAAGTTTTTAAATTTTTGGGTAGGGAAAAAAAAGTCTGAGGTGGGTTTTTGGGGGCAGAAGAGGATGCAAAAAAACAGGATTTCCCAAATGCATAGAACAAGACGCAGGGAAAAATAACAGAGAAAAAAAGGGGGGGCCCAGACGAGATGAGAAGACATTATAGCAAAGGGGTTTCAAAAGGAGAAAAAGCAGCTTGGAAAAAGGGTTAACCGGAAAAAGGGAAAGGGGAAAAAACGAAAAAATTGGGAAAAAAATGGTGGAGTTCCCTGAGGAAAAGAAAACCGAGGAAAAAGAGGAAAGAAAGATAAAAAGGGCAGGAGGGAAGGGGAAAGATTAAAGTGAAAAGCGTCCCGGGTTTTGGCTAGCCCCCCGGATAAACCCGGGAGCCAAGAATGTGGGGGGAAGTCCCCCCCCTACCCCACTTAGTTGGGAAAAATTGGGGTTATATTAATGAATTTATTTTTTATTTAGTAATTAAATTTTTGCCCCCAATAAGAAATTACCAAAACGAATTTTTTTAAGATTTTTAAAAATAAAGAAGTACAGTTTTTTTCCAGGGATTCGTTTTGGGAGAGGAAATATTTTGCCCTTTAAAAAAATTTTTTTATATAATGGCTATCTCTAGTCAAAATGGACCCGGCGCGGGTTTTAGAAAAAGGTTTTATATCTTCCATCAGTTTAATCTAGGATTTTGGAGGATTTATTTTTCCCGGGGAAAGGGTTTTCCCAAAGGGTTTTTTCCATATATCGGGCTGGGTAGTTAGACTGAAAAGGCTGATAGACTTTTTAAAGTGTTTATAATGCGTTTTACGGAAAGGGCAAAGGTAATTTTTTGGGTTCCCCCTTTTCGTGGGGGGAAAAAACGAAAAAGCGCTAATCGTTTTACTTTTGTTTTTTCTTTTTTCCTTCTAAAATTTATACACAAAATCCCTTTTACACCATTTCCCTTGTTTCGGGATTTACATCAAAAATTTGGCCCCGGTAGAACAAAGGGTCGATCTCGAACAGAAAATGGGCGTTAAAACAATTTTTTTTGCGGGCAGCTATCTTTTTCCCTTTTTCCCTTTTAAAAGGCTAACCCTGTTAAAATCAAGAAATGCGTGCATCCCGGGGAAGTGCTTTTTTGTTTTTTTGCCCCATAGCTACTAGTAAAAATTTTTTTTGGCTTCCAAATTTTCGCCCTTTGAAAGGGGCCCGTTTTTTAAAAATAAGAGTTTTTTGAAACAAAAAAAAAGGCTCAAAGGGTTTGTTTTTAATTGGAGCCAAATTACCAAAAAATGTTTATTTTTAATTTTTACATTAAATTTTTGTATTTTATTTATTAAATTTTTTGTTGTTGCTAAAATTAAAACCATAAAAAAGGAAAAAGGGTCGGGCACCCGCAAACATTTTTCTAAAACACTTAAACTCCTGAAGAAAACTTTGTGCCTCCCAAAAGCCTTGGGTGATGTTTTACAAAACTAACATGGCACAACCGCCCCAAAAGTTTTAGGTTCTGCCCCAAATGCTCCTTGGGGCATCAGTGAAATCACAGTGTAGTTAAAACCCTTTTTGGGTTTATTGATGGTAAAAGGAAGAGGATCAATATGGCGACCCCCGTGGCGTCACAAAAAATAACAAAGTCTTAAAATCCCGCTCCTGTCGCGTGATTTGCTGAAAGTATTCTAGGGATAAACCCTTTTTCTTGCTAAAGGGTAAAGGACTGGTACGTTATCAAAACCCGTTATGTACCCAAAAATTTAGTTCCCCCAATTTTTGAAGAATTGTAGAATAAAAACAAAGGGAATGGGGTAAGGTTTGTGTGCAAAAATTTATGGAGGAGATAGCCCTAACAAATAAAACGAAATTTTCGCTATTCGTTTGTTCGTTTGTTCTGCACGGGGAAAAGGGGCACTTTACCCATACTTTTTTCCCACCCTTTTAAGGAAAGAAATTTATAATACATCAACCCTGCAAACACTCAGGGCTGATATTGGGAAAGAGCCATGGAACCCCTTTTTAAAAATACCCCTTCCAAGTTGAAAGGATGGGGGGGATATCAACGATTTTAGAAGCAAAGCCGGGTTTTTGAAATATTGGGTTTAGGCATTGAACCAGCCCCTTAAAATGATGTGCTGTAACTCCCTTTTGCAAAGCAAAATTTTTCACGCCAAAGTCTTTCCCTTTGTCCCTGTTATTGATTGCGTAAATTTTCTTCGTCGTACCGAATGTGCAAAAAACCCCGACTTGTACAAAATTTTGATGTCGTCAAAAGAGGGTGAGAAAAGAAGAAAACTCCGACTCAGACGTGAAAAAATATTTTTTTTAATTTTTTTATTATACCTTTCACGTATCAAATATGCCTATCCTTTTTTACAGAATTTGTATAGGCTCGGGAGAATTTTGGGCTAGAGATAGACATTATATCAATGTTTGAAGCAAAAAAGAGGTTTTCTGAAAAACAATATTTTTTTTTGCCCGACGGGGGTTCCCTTTTTTTTTATTTTCTTAAAAAAAATTTCGTTTTTCGTCATTTCTTTTTTTTGTAGCAAAAATTAATTTCTAAAAATTATAAAAAGTAAAATAAAGGTAAAGATTTGGCATTATGCACTCGAACCGAAAAGCTGCTGAAGCAATCCTGCATTTTTCTGTTTGGAGGTTTTCATTTTTTATTGACAAATTATATTAAACCCTTTTTGCTACTTTTATATTGTGTCTTAATGTAATGGTATATTTATAGGGAAACAAGTAAAATGTACATGGGGTAAATTTTTGTAAAAGGGCAAAAAAGTTTTCAATTTTATCAAATATATTTAAAAAATTAATTTATTTACTTTAAAAATTTTAGGGACCACTTTTTGGAACGTCATACCTTTTCATATTCTTTATATTTTTCCCGGTTTTAAAAATGCTTTTGCTGTGAAGTAAATCTCAGAATAATTTTTTTAAACGCTTTTTAAAGCTATGCTTTAAAGTAAGAAATTCGGGATTTTAGGGGGGACAAAATGTGAAAAAAAAAATATTTAGTTCACCCGTTTTTGACCATTAATTTTCCCGGAATTTCCCAAATATTTGCATAGCCCCTAATCGCCAAAAAGGTTTTAAACCCTTTATGGGGTTTTTTCCCCGTTAGGTGATAATTATTTAAAATTTTTTTATACAACTAAAAAAAATCCCCGGACAAATTTTCTTGGGAAACCCTTTATTTTTTAAAAAAAATTAGCAGGGACCCATTTTTTGGGAAAATGACTTTTACTTTTTTGTTTTGAATTTTCATTTTCCCCAATCCTGATTTTTCTTTATTTGCGTTCAAAGTGAAAAATAAGGGAAATTAAAATTTAATTAGAAGAAATTACAAATGATATAGGCGTTTTTTTTCCCGGGCTCGGGTGCCCGCGGCAAACTTTAGGTATTTATTTTAAATTTTCAGGTTATCTGTAAAATTTAGGGCCAAATTTAAGATAAACCCTTTTGTTGCCAACATCATTAATATTATATTTAAAAATTTTAAAAAATCATTTTTAAAAAAAACTCTAACCCTTTTCCCTCAAACGAAAACAGTGCTATTCTTAAAAAAAAAAAAGGGATTTGAGGTCCATTTGATCATGAAACAGAATGTTTTATGGATTTGGACGTTTTAACCCAAATACAAATAATTAAAAAAGTGATTAATGGTGAAAAACATGGGGCATAAAATGTTTTCGGTTTAAATGCATTTATAAAAAGAAATTTTAAAATTTAAAATTTTTCACTGTTTCGGACGAAAAAATTGAGCGTCGGCGTGTTTTATAGCGTCCCCGACGCTATGAAGGCGAACGAAAGTTGAGTTAAAACAAGCTTTAAAATGATAGTGTGGGTTTTTTGGGAATCGAATGGGATGGGGGTGGGAAACCCTTTTTCCCCCCCCCGTTTTTAGCGAATTTTAAATTTTCCCCATCGGAACGACTAACCCTGACTTTAAGTATAACCGGGGGTTTTTTTTCGGGCGTTTAAAATTTGAAAAGCAGCAAGGGATTGATGTTTTTATCATCAAAAGCACATCAAACTCATTTTCCTTACTTATCAATTTCAATATCAAATTGGGGCAATATGAGTAAAACCGGTTTTAAAAAGGCCCCAAATTTAAAAAATGTAAAACACGGAGTGGGTTTTTAATGGTGTCTTTTTCACGGTAGTAACTAATGAGAGTAATTGAGTTTCTTGGTTGGGAAAGTTCACCCCCGTGCATCCCTATATCCTCCCGTTTTTTCCACTTCTCAAAACTCGACCAATCCGATTATTCCCATTTAGACCTTTCTCTTTCGGAAGGCGCGTCCCCGCCGGAAATAAACCCCGTTTTTCCCGACCTATATTATAAAAATTTACCTCTTTAAAATTCTCCCAAAAAACTCTTTGAATTGTGCGGGGGGGGGTTAATAGGGGTTGCTTTTTGAGCACTTTGTCCGCCTGCTCCGCGTCTTGAATACAGAGAAGTTCTCAACATCAGATTATCGCTTTAGTTTGTGGCGGCGGGGGGGAGGGGGGGTGGTAACTTATGAGGTGCATTTCAGAGGGGGGGCCACGGACAGATATAGGGGGCGGAGGGCGAAGGGATTGCAATCGATGTAGTGACCGGGTCTGACCTTTCATGTGTATTTATTTGTCATTGATTTTCCTCGATTATCTCTTTTATTTATTTTTAAACTTAGAAAACAATATCATCAAAACACCATAAACTCATTTGATTAACTAACAGTTCTCATAGGCGACGCAATATGACCTGACCGGGTTGAAGCGCCCTAGTTTCTCACGTCGTCTATTACCGCATTATCTACTTGACCCCACGGTCGTGGCCCACAGGTCGCGTCACCGTCCTCTACCTGGTAAAGATGGCGCACACGATGACACAGACCACGACGTGGGGGAAACACCAACCCCCGCTCCCCCCATATAACTCCCTTTCCCACTGTCCTTTTGCCTGAGTCCCGGCCTGATTGCGCCACAGACCACAGGCCCCCGTCCACCTTCTCCCATGCCTCCCCTTGCTTGTGGCTGGTTCTGACCAGCACAAGCCCATCCACACTGCGTCTCCCCACGTCACCCCTTACGTTCCTCCCCTTTGGAAAATATATAGTTATAAACTTACGTATATACTACATTATCACAGGAGGCGCGATATGACCTAACAGTTGACGCGCCCTTAAACCTGAAAAACATAAAAAATTATCATTTCCCATTCTGCAAATCACCCGAACTCCTCTATAAACTTAAAAACCACTTTTAAAAAAAATGGATAAAGGACGCGTCACCCGTTAGGTCATAATTCACCACTCTAACCTAGGAGGAGGTGGGGAGGAGGGCCCATGCTGGTCAGAAAAGCCAGGGTAAGGGGGGGAAAAGGGGGTTCTCACGTCGCGGTCGTCTTGTCTTCTCATGTTCGTGTTCATTGTCGGGTCGCGAAGGGGTCTTTAAAAGGGAAGGGTCAGGCCACGCGACGATTGCCAGAGTCAAGTCTATTTTTCGGTTATTAAAATCCCCATTCATAAGCTGATGTTTGCAGGGGCCCTTTTTCATCTAATTCCTTTTACGTTTAGCAGAACCAGCTCTTGCCATTCTACCTTGGCCCAACAGGAAAAACCCCATTTTAAAGATTTTTTATTTAAAAATAAATTCCCTGCAGCCAATTGTGAAGGAAACCCCCCTTCGCCCTTTTGATATTAAAAAAAATAATTTTATTTGGTTCCCCTTGGTTATATAATGTTTTCATGGGGGCACTTTAAATCAAAGCGACCAAGCCACCCTGCAGGCCCCCGACGAATCGACGAGTGATCTATTCACCAAACCAAATTTATCGATATTTTTAATTTGGAAATTAAACAATCAGTGTTATGGACAGTGCAAAACCCCCGGACCCAAAGCCCGAATCAAAAAGGCCCTTCAAACAACTCTGTAAATTTATTTGTGCTCGTTTCTAGGGCGGCTCCAAAGCCCCTTTACAAACTCCTGAAAAGAACTAGTGGCCAAATCCAAAACGAAGTAAAAAAAATTCTGACTTGCGGGAACGAACCCGGACCTTTTCCGGGGGAAGCAATACGCTTTAAAGACCCAAACCCGCGTTTTTGTCATGTTTCTGTCTGAGATTCGAACCCCCGATCACTTGGGGGTACGCCACTGTAGTGAGAGTATCGTCCGCCTTTTGCAGTGGGGCATTCTAACCGGGGGCAGAGTGCAGCACATAAACCCCACTGATGCACCGGCAATTGACAAGTATAGGCTTCGAAGCCCGAAACAAACCCTTTCCCCACGGGCGAGGGGGGTCCAGCTAAGCTACCCCGACAAAGTCTAGTGTTTCCCGTGTCCCTTTTGTTTTTAGTTTTGTGCAGTAGGCCCTAGGGGCCGACGATAAGTGATAGCCCAGGGGTGCTATTGTAGTAGGGTGCGTGTAAAAAAGGTTTTTTTGGGGCCAAATATACAAATAATACAATATTGCTATGGGCAAATGGACTGTCTATGTTAGTTTCTTTGCAGCTGGGGTTTATCGCGAGTGCGACGTTTTAGTGTTTTTGTTTTTGTGAGATTTCGTTTTTAGTGAAGCTAGGGTTATAGTTTTATGAAGTAGGGTTTATAGTCCCCCGTCGGGGCCCGGGGTAGAATAGGGCCCAGAGCATTCCTCCCCCGGCTCATCGTAAAAGGCGCAAAAAAGGCCCAGTCGGGGGGCCCCCTCAAAATAAGTTTCTTAGGTGACGGGGAGATCGAAAAGGGGGTTTCTAAAGCATATATTTTCATTTTTCCCAAAACTCACTTTACTCTAAAATTTCAATCTATTTATTACTTTTTCCCCTTTTTTACCCCTTCACCCTAAAGGCTGGCCCCCTTTTGTTTTCCCTAAACGTCTACCGGGGGGGTTTTTCCCGTGCGGGGCGACCCGTCCCGGTGGAAAAGGGGGATTTTTGGTTTTGGGGGGAAAATTTGTTTTTTTGCGAGAAACGGGGCCAAACACGCAACTTTGGCCCCCGCTTCATCAAGACGGGAGATTCAGAACTAGCCCCCCTGGGTAAATTCGGTTTATTTGGCAACTTTTTGGGAACCATTATGTTGCCCCTTTGGGGCAGCCCGGACATAGATTGCGTGGGTTTTGTAGTACCAATGGGAGAGCTAGGGGAAAGAAAAAGGGCCCGGGAGCCAAACCACACGGTAAAAGATCTTTTGCGTTTATGTTTTGGGCCGGGAAAAAAAAATTTGGGCTCTTTCCCCAAAACCACCCTGATGAAAAAAAGAAATCTTTTAATTTTTACAAGGCCCTATGGGGGGTAGAACCAAGGGTGGGCTAGTTGATTTTTTTTCCCCGGGAAATTTTGTATTGTCCCCTTTTCTCCCAAGGGAAAAAATTTTTCACCAATCCCCCCTTTTTCCCATCCCCAAAAAAAAAATTTTCCCCAATCAAAAAAAAAACCTAGGTCTTTTTTGAAACAGAAAAAACACGGGGCCCACTATGGTCAAAAACTAAAAAAACCTAGTAAAAAAAATTACCAAAATTTTGGACAAAAAAAATCCTTAAAAGAAAAAACACAACTTTTTTTAAAAATATAAATCAGTTGAAAAATTGGGAAAAAACCCGATTAAAGGAGAAAGCAGGTACTGAAAAATAAGGTACAAAAAAACTGCAAAAATGGTTTGGGTTTCTGGTTGAAAAATGCTAATAAATAAGCATTTGGAACTTTTATTTAAAAACCACCAAATTGACTCCCTTTTTGGAAATCGAATTAAGCCCCCATGAAAAACTTAAAATTTTAAAGGGGAATTTATTAGTTTTTCTGACCCAAAATTGTTACCAATGAGGAAATTAAAGGGGAAATTTTCTCCCAAAACAAGGTGCCCCTTGACTTGTAAAAATAAGGGCCCCTTTAAATGGAGAAAAAATTTTTCCAACTGGGAAAACAATCCCCCCTTTAAAACACTAAGGACTTCCCTAAAAAAGGGTTTTAGGGGGATACCACTTTTTTAATGTCAGAACCTAAAAAAAAACCCCCATGGGGATGCTTCACCTTTAAAAGATTTGGACACACCAAGAATGTTGTAAGTCTGAACCTATTTGCCGGAATTGGGGTTTTTTCAAATTCATGGTGAAGTGCAGTGGGGAACCCTCCAAACGAGGGGTGTAAAATTGTAGGGGTCCACATGTTTCCCTTTTCCCGGATTGCCCCTAGATGGACGGAAAAAGGGGAAAGTTTTGTGAGATAATGGCGGTTGAAAAAATTTAAAATTGTTCTGACCCCCAAGGGAAAAAGGTTTTTTAAAAAATTTACCACACCTTTCTAATCTTCCAGTATCATTTGCGCACCCTGTAAAATCAAATATAGAGGCATAATTCCCAAAAAAATCGGGAAAAAACCCCGAACATCTCAAAACCCCCAAACCAAAAACCCCCCAAAATTTTTTGGGATGGGGGCCCTAAAAATTTTTGAAAGAAACCCCCCTTTTGGTTAAGGGAACGAAAAAGCAAAAGGAAAATATTGAAGTCATTGTTTGTGATACGAAATCACTACAAGATAAATTAAAAAAACAAAAAAAGCAAAAAAAAAAAAAAACAGGAGCAGGGAAAACTTTTCCAAGATTTTAATTTCCCGGACTCGATTTTTAAAATTCCGAGTGGAAAATTAGGTAAATTTTAATCAACAGAAAGGGACGTCAACAGCAATGTTAAATGTTCAATTTGAAGTAAACTTACCAAAATCCCCCAAAAAAAAGCCCAAAAACACAAAAACCCCTTAGAGGTTTTATTTGGGGTTTTTTTTAAATTTAAAGAGGTTTTAAAGTTTCCCCAACCAAAAAAAAACCCCAACCACGCTTTCACTTACTGATGACATTTTGGGAGGATGGGGGTTAAGGGGGGTGAGAAATCCTTTTGATTTTTTTAAAAACCCCCAAAAGGGGGGGTAATTTTTAAAAAAATAACAGCGGAAATTTTAAAATTAACATACAACATCAAAACTTAAACCCTAAAATAATATCGTGGAATTTTTGGGAGGATTCTATGAAAATCTAGAAGAAGCTACAGCTCTCTTAAAAAACCCACACAACCCTTGATTTTAAATTATTACAAGAAACTTTTTTCAAACCAACTGAAAACCCCTATTTTAAGGGGTTTTTTATACAATCAAACCGTAAGGTTTATATAGGAGGTAAAGGGCACGGGAGGTTTTCCCAATTCGGTGCATGACTATTGTTGTAGGGCCACTAAATTCCATTGAAAACAATCCCCTTGGGGCCGTCGGTTACAGCTTCTTTCCCAAATGTAACCACATTATGCGGTATTTCCCATTCCCCCCCCATTAATCATTAGCAGAGGGGAATATGGGGGCATTGTCGGATAAAATTACAGGGACCCGTAATCTTGGGTGGTGTTTTAAAAAACGCTCACCATACTGGGGGGGGGAAAATAAATATTTTTCTGATCCCCCGGGGTTGGGGTTGTACCCGGATTTTCTAAAACCCAATGATGTTTCATTGTTGAACAGGGGCCAGATGACTCATTTCACTCACTTTTCTGGCATTTTTTTTCCAGCCATAGTTTAAAGCTTTGTGACACCTTTGGGTATTTTTAAAATCTCGAGTAAATGTGTTTGAGGGTTTTACTTTGGAAGTGATCTTTTTCCCAATTCAGGTAAATGTTTTAAAAACTACAATAGGCCACCAATCCAGGTCAGGGAGGGAGATTTGCGAAAGGGCTGTTTTGGGGAAATTTTCCGGGAAATTAGTGAAGTCTCTTTCTCAATTTGGACTTTAAATTTTCTCGTGCCCCCAAACCCGTGTTTGTCAATAATGTGAGAAAATGTTTGGCTTGATGCAGCATATCCCCATATCCACTGACTGGGTGGGGGAAAAAAGTCGTCGTGTCTCCCCTGGGGGGAAAAACAAAAAATTTCCCTTTTGGCCATAAAGGCAAAAAAGAAAGCAGTTTTTAAAAAAATTAAATACATTTTCCTACATTTAAAAATTTAATCAATTTCAAGCACGAGAGAGGGGAAAAACGAGACAATTATAAAACATATTTAAGAGGCAGTCATGGAAGAGGAAAGTATCTTCTAAAATTACAGGGAACCCCTTCCACGATGGTGGGGGAAAAGGATTAAATCAATTGTGGGCGTCAGGTAAAAACCATACCCCCCCTATCAAGGGTTGGGGGGCAATTTTTTACTTCTCCAGCAGTGTGGCTTCAGTAAAATGGGTACACATTTTGCATGGTAAGCATTAAAAGAAAATTATTGATGGATTTCTAAACAAAAAAACAAGAAGGGGGCAGAAAATCGAAAACTTAATTTTTTTCATTGAAACCCATGAGCTATACAACGAGCGGGTTTTTTTTTTGTGGGAACTCCGTATGGGGTTTTAAACTCATTAAGTTTGCCCCATCGGGGGGAGGGAAAAACAAAAGGGAACCCAAAGACATTTTGTGGCCCCCTGACTGATCCCCCATTTGGGAAATTATTTTTTATTTTTTAAATTTTGTTTGGGTCGACCCTATTTTTCCCCATAGTTTGGGGTAGTGCCATCTTAATTTCCCCCTTCTCAAACCCACAAAAGATAAAATCGAAAGGGCCCACTTTATATCGCCCTTTTTTCTCGACAAGTTTCCTTTTTTCAAAAATTTTTCGAAAAGGGTTTATCCCAAAAAACGACTAATGTGGATGCTGGAGACACGCGGGTTTTTTTTTTGGGGAACGTCCAATTTTGGATTTTTGTCAAGTCGTTTTCACCATCGACCCCTTGGTTTTGTTTGAGACGTTTTTTCAAAAAGGGTTGGGTTTCCCAAAAAAACCTGTTTTTTGTGTCTTTTTGACATTGAAAAAACAACGATACAACATGGAATATAATTCTTCAAAAGATTTACGATTTGGGGTTTTTTGAAGGGGAAAATGCCCAAAAATTTTAGAAAAATTTTTAAAAGATAGAACTTTCAAAAAATGCGTGTTAAAAAAATGTTTTGTCCCGGGCTCGTTTTTTACTGGAAACCCGGTTTTACCACAAGGCTCCGGCCTTTTCGGTATCACTGTTTGCTATTGGGGAAAAAAAAGTGTGGTGGGGTGGGGATCCCAAAAGCCTAATTTGGGGGCGGCTTTGTAGATGACCTGGGGAAACTTTACAGATGGGAAAAATTTTTCAACAAACTCCAAAAACACGTTTCAAATTGGATTTAAAAAATATAATTAATGGGCTCGAAAGGGGGGGACAAAGATTCTCTTCCCCCAAAAAACTCAGTTTCATTCACTTTTGCCGTCTTCCCAAGGGAAACCAAAATGACCCCCAATTTCGTTTAAAAAATGTAGAACTTTATTTAAAACAAATGTCCCTCCCTTTCGGCATGGTGGGTTTTACAAAAAAACCCAAATGGGGAAAAACCAAAAGTTTTTGAGTTACGCAAAAAATGCATGTTGAAAATCAACCCATTAAAGTTTCAGTAAAACATCGTGGGGGGCAGGGTAGGAAATTGCATGTTGGGGAATTTTCGGTCTCTGTTTGGGTCCAAGAGGATATGGATTTTTTGTTTACTCCCTTTAGCAAGTAACACAACCCAAAATTTAACCCCTGTTTCCCCCATTGTGGTTTTTTTGCTCTTGGTGCATTTTTTTAAAAAAGCCCCCTATCAGGGTTTTATTCCCCATCAGGGTTTTTCCTCCTTGAAAACGGAGAAAACCCCTTTATGGGTTAAATAATTGTAAGAAAATTTTAAAACTAATTTCCCCAACCCTCCCGCAAAAACGGAATGTTTTTAAAAAAACGACATATGTCAAACACTTTTTAAAAAACAAACCCCAAAGGATCCTTTTCCCAAAGGGAAATTTAAAATGTAAAATTTTTTTTAATCTTATAGAATTTCATCTGCCAAAAGTTTTTTAAATTTTGGGTTTTTTCAATAAAACCCCCCCTGGTTTTTCACCCCAAACCGATTTTTATATTTGACCTTTGTCCTTTTTTGGGGTAAAAAATCTACTTGCGATAGGTATTTTAAAAAACTTTCGAAAGATTTTCCCTGAACATCAAAGGTTTAACTTTTTATTTACAGATGGCTCCAAAATTGGGCAAAAAAGGGGTTTGGAAGTGCCTTTTTTTTGCTCCACCCTTAAATGAACGTTTTAGGCCCAACGACGTGGGGTTCAGTTTTTACTGCGAGTTATTCGCCATCCGTGAAGCTCTTAAATAATTCTACGCTGTCGTTTTGGGGGAATACCTTTTGTGTTCAATAGCTTAAGTTCACTTTAAGTATAAAAAACCTGGATTTTAGTAAACCCTTTGTACAAGGGCCTCCAATTTCCCATTTTGAAAAACTAACCTCTAAGGGATTATTAGAGTTTTTTCTGGATACCTGGACACGTGGGCTAGAGGGAAAAGAAACGCTGATCGGGGGGGTGCTAAGGAAGTTCCCCCGTCGCGGACGTTTGATTTCAAAATTAAATTTCCCCTTTTCCCGTGTCCCAAAATGGATACAAGCAAAAAAATTGGGGATTTTTCGCAAGCATCGGGGGGTGTGGGTTTCCAAAAAAAACAAATTGGGATAGTGTGACCCACATTGACAACAAAAATTCGTTTCCCCCTTTCGTCTCAAATCTTTAGTAAAAAAAGAGGTGGTATTGGCTAGAATTGGGATAGGCCATACAGCCTTACACACATATCTCTTAACCAGAGAAAAAGGATTCCCATATGTGGGCACAAGGGATGTACCTTTAAACCTTTTCCCACATATGCCCAGCAGAATGTGCCAAAATAGGTGGGTTGGGGCAAGCAATTTGATCTCTTCCCCCAAACACAGAAGGGAAAAACTTTTCATATGATTTAAAGGGGCCCAAAAATTTCTAAATTTTTTCATCCATTGTAATCTATTTTTAAAAAAATTTTTAAATTTACATCTTTCACTTTTTTTCTTTTTTTTATTTTTATTTACATACATAACTTTTTTTTTTGCTAAATTTCTTTCCTTTATCATCAAAATTTTTTTTGTTTTTATACACTTAGAAAAAAAAACCCAATCATCAAAAAAAAACCTGCATTCACTCTTTTTCATTTTCCCTTTATTCACAGGCGGGGCAATATGACCTAACCGGTTTTAAAACGCCCTAGTTTTCCCCACTTTGTGTTAGGGTTTTTAAATGGGCGGTTTTTTACATTGAATTTATTTCTGTTTTTAAAGTCTAAAATTAATGCACTAAAGGGTATTTGGGACGATGAGTGGTGCAAGGGCGATGGAGGACGGTTCTAAAACACCCTAATGTGTATGCGGGAAAACGAACCCCACGTCCTCGTAGTGCCATACGCTTGAACCAAGGGCCCCCAAACACATGTGCCAAACCCCGGGGGCGGCATTTTTAAAAACTGGGTGGGAATGGAATTGGGGCTAGGAAAAGGGCTTTTACAATGACGATTGACTTCAAAAGGTAAAATTTTTATTTTAAGGTGTGGGGGCGGGGGCAGAGGGGGGAGGGGAAATTTCGGAGCGTTTTTCAATACAAGACACCGGGTTGGGTATCACGTCAGACCAATTAAAGGCCTGAAAATAAAGGGCCCCCGTTTCCCCACGTCTTTGTAGAAATTTAAAAAAAGATAATGTTAAACTTTTACATTTCCCGTCTTCCCTTTCCCCGGGGTTGGGGAAAAATTTCCAGAGGAAAAGGATCTGCAAAACTTTAAGTCGATCCAAGAGAAAACGTCCACCTCTTAAATTAAACTAGTAAGAAAGTTGGGAAATTTTATAGTTTTGGGCGGGAAAATTTCAATTTTTTTTTTTTTCACTTTTTTTTTTATCCCAAATCACTGATATTTAAAAGTAAATTGAAAATAAATGCGCGGAAAACCAATTAAAAAAAATTTTTCCGCTTCTTTTTTATAAACAAAAGTAAGTTATAAGTAGCGGGGGCGGCCTAGGCCTATTCCTCCGTGCTGAGATGTTTACTCACTGCGAGTAACCTTACAAGAACATAATAAAAAAACCCAAAAATGAATCATCACCGTTTTACTGTTATAGTAACAAAAAAACTTCAAAACCTTTAACGTCGCTATTTAAACGAAAATCCTATTGTAATAAAAGTCCTTTTTTTAAATAACGACGTTAAAGGTTTCGTAGGTGGAGTATTTTTGCGAAAAAGGATGGTAGGCCTAGTAAGTAAAATCAAGACATATATACCAAACATGGCGAATCAATACAGTGAAATGAGCGAGTGTTGTATTCAATCTGTGTTATTCAAAAATAATTGGTATATTTTCAGAGTGATTAGTACAAATAAATCGTTAATAACGAGTTCTTCTTCATTTGTTTTTAAATTTGAATTTGTTTTATTTAATTCCTTTGAAAAAACTGTGTGAAAAGTTGGTCCGCACCAACTGAACTAGGCCTACGTGGTACCAAAACGACCGATTCAGCAACAAAAAGTGATTAAATTTTTTTGTCCAGAAACTACTTTCCGCGGAAAAAAAAACCAAGTAAATAAAAAATTTGGGAAAACAAGGGTAGTATGACGGAATGGAAATTTTTGCACCAATTTTTTGTTGTTGTTCAAAAACCATGCAAAATCACTAGTTAATTAAAAATAAACACGCGGAAACCCACTTTTACCTAAAATTTTCCCAAAAGAAAAAACATGAAAAATCGAAGCGAGGAGTGACGGGGCCCTAGACCTAGGCCTCCCTGCTGAGATTTTGACTCACTGCAAATAATTTACAAGAACATAATAAAAAAAATCCAAAATAAAATCATCACGTTTTTGCTGTTATAGTAACAAAAAAAAACTTTAAAATCTTTAACGTCGCTATTTTAAACGAAAGCCTTTTGTAGTGAAAGTCATTATATTAAAAATAGCGGCTTTAAAGGCTTTTTAGGTGGAGTATTTAGTGAAAAAGGTTGGTAAAACCTAGTAAGTAACATCAAAACGTAAATAGCAAACATAAGGGAACCAAAGGGACAGTGAAATGAGCGGGGTGTTTGTGTTCAATCTGTGTTCACTATTCTATATAATTGGTATATTTCATAGGGGATTAGTAAAAATAAATCGTAACAATGATTTCTGAATTTATTTCTCATTTGAAGTTGTTTTTTATTGTTTCTTGAAAAAAGTTGTGTTGAAAAGTTGGACCGCACCAAGTGAAACTATAAAAAAAACGACCGATTTAAGCTAACTAAAAGTGATTAAATAAGTCCAGAAACTACTTTCCGCGGCCTAAAACCAAGTAAAATTCATAATAATATTCAGTTAGAAGAAGGAAAATCATAAATTTTAATGCAAAATAACATTTCCGTCAAATTACCCTTATACCTACAAAATTATATTCAGTTAGAAAAAGAAAAATCATAAATTTAAATGCAAAATAACACTCTCGTCAAATTAAGATTATACCCAAGAGTTGTATTTTGCACCCAGAAAATAGATGCGAGCTCTGGCAATCATCGTCGGTGACACCTCCCCTTTTCCCACCTTGCTTCCCACCCCTGGTGGTCCCGACCAGCATGGGCCCTCCCCCCAATATCCGTAAGTCTAGAATAGCGCATCCCTTGTTTCTCACGTCGTTGTACGATACTAATAATCAACATTAAACCATATTTCATGAAACATTGTATGAATAAATTCATCCGAAATGCGATGTTTATTAGATAAACTTATCACCGCATCATACAACAGTGTTCCTTTTCCAAGACGATTGCCCCCTAGTAAGTAAGGGGGTGTTTTACTATCCTATACTAGAGGCGAGCTCTGGTGGTCGTCATCAGGGACTACGTAAGTCCGTCGTGTGTTAATGTTGTCCGTGATTACATCGACAGTCGTTCGCTTGATACTGCTTAATTAAGTGCATATAGATGATAGCTTCTTATGCACTGGACGCAAGACAAGATTCGTAGCATTTACTAGGCTCATTTACCTTGAAATTAAATCTTGACATAATAAAATTTTATTTATTTTTTACTCAATCATTTGCAGAACTTCTTTAATATGATAACGGCGACAAACTTAATAAAATTCTCAATCATAGTATTTTCGATTCACAAAAAACATTTTCAATTTTTATTCAAATACATATTTTTCCTTTTGCAGTTAGGCCTTCTATTAAACCCTCCATAATATTCTTTATTTTATAAATCAAGAAAACAATTAAAATTAAACACACCACAAACTCATTTCATCAACTTTCAATATCACAGGCTGTGCAATATGGGCCTAAGCTGGGTTTAAGTGCTCTAGTTACTCACGTCGTTGTTAAACTGTCTTCTCAGCCGCTGGGTTTACCTATAGTTTTCTTTGTAACAGGTAAACGTACATCCGCATTGAGAGGGAGCTCAGGCCGGAGGGCGTGAGGAAAAACCCCCCTACCCAACTATTGTCCGTGGCTGGTTCGGACATGCTATTATCTTCCCACTTACCCCAGGCTTCCCAACCGTCTGGGCCCCTTGGAAAAAATTTTGGGTTTTAAAACCCCAAAAACTAGAGGCGACTCGGGCCCGGAGACTGAGGAATCCCCCTCCCCAAAAACTTTTGTCCTTGGTGGTTCGGACCCATGTTTTTATCTTCCCCATTAACCCAGGCTTCCCAAACCGTCGGGGCCCCTTTAAAGAATTTGTGTTTTACCCCCCAAAAAACTAGAGGCGAGCTCTGGCCGGAGACGTGGGGGAAACCCCCCCCTCCCCAAATAGGGGTCCGTGGCGGGTTTCGGACCATGCTATTATTTTCCCCCCACTTCCCCCAGGCCCCCCAAACCCGGGTTTTGGGCCATTGAAGTTTGGGTATTTTACACTCCGATACTAGAGGCGAGCCCGGCTTTCCTCTCGGCAAAGGAACTTTAAAAAAAAAAACTTCGTTTACAAAGATGATGCCGACCACAAACCCTTTCCCTTTCCCCCCCCCCTGCCCGAGGCAGGTCCCAAAAAACCAAGGATTTTCTCCCACACCCTTTGTGTTTAAAAGGAGTGGTCATTCGCCCAAGACGCTTGTCACCCCTATAATGGTAAACAAAACCCTTTAAAGCCCCCTTGCCAGGGCCCGGGTAAAATTTTAACCCCAGACCCGGTTGGCGTTACTAGGGGGGGGGGGGGGGATTGCCCCCCCCCCCAGAAATCCCCAAAACCCCCCTTTTCGAAAACTCTTCCCTTTCCCCCGTAAAAAACCCGGAGAGGGAAAATTTAAAAACACGAACGATGACATTGCTATAAAGCCCGCGACTTTGAGTTTAACTTACCCCTTTTTCCTCCCCTACCCGTGGCTGGTTTGAACAGCAGGGCCCTTTCCTCTCAAAGCCCTCTGGGTTTTGAAAAAGCGCATTATGACCTGAGGGTTTGGACGAAAACCCCTTAAATCCAAATAAACAAAAAAAAATTATTCCTTTAAGCAAAAAAAAAATTTTCCCCGGTTTCCCTGTCGTTTAGTTTTCCGGGGGTATTTAGGTAGAATACTCAATTTGGTGGGGAAATCCGGGGCAGATGGTAGGGCCCCCGGGGTTTGAACTAAGCTATTTTTTTCCTCGGGTGTTTTTTTAAAAACGAAAAAAAAAACAAAGTTTCCAAACTCGAAAACATCAGTGAGATGAAGGGGGGGGGGGGATTATTTTTTACCTCGGAATATAAGAGGCGAACTCGGTTGGGGACGTGAGGAAAATCCCCTCTTTTAAAAGTTTTTTTTGGTTCTGGGCCATCCCTGGATTTGCCCTCCGTACACCCCCCCAGGCTAGAGTATCGCTTTTTTGACCTATCGGTTGGAAGCCCTTTTTATACAAAGGGTTTTTTTTAAAATTAATTTAAGGTTTGGGGCGTGCAACCGCTATCGTTTACGACTTTTCTACAAAATCCGTGCGCTTGAGTACCGTCCTTGGGAAAAATTTTGACCCCCAAATTTTTTATCAAAATATAAAAGGGCGTCAAATTTTAAAAACACTATGAAAAAAATTTTTTTTAAAATAATTTAAAAATTGGGCTTAATTTTTAAGTATTTCCCCTTTTTAATACAAAAAATAATTTCATTTAAAAGCTTTATCCCAAAAAAAATAGTTTTTTAAAAAAGAAAAAATATTTGATCAAATGCATTACTCAGTTTTAAACACACAATGTCACAGGCGGTGCAAAATAAAATTCCCCGGGGGGTAGTTGGGAAAATTCTTTACGGGCGTCGTTTTTTAAAAAGTACTACAAGTGTTTTTACTTTTGGTTTTTCTAAAGTTGGGGCAAACAACACTAAAAAAGGTCTACTTTAAACAAGGGGTTTTAACCCTGGGTAGTAGTAGTTTAAATTTTTTTTACCCCTCCCATGAAGGAAAAAAGGCGGCCCGTGTAGAGTTATGGACGACGACGACGTGAGAAAAATAGGGCGCTTTTAACCGGGGGAGGTTCATTTTTGCGCCGCCTGTGAATGAAAAGTAAAAATTTGAAGAGTTTAAAGCAGATAGGGTTTTGATTAGATTGTTTTTTAAGGTAAAAAATAAAAATAAATTGAAGGGTGAAGAAATAAAAGCAAAAAAAAAAGTTAGGGATGTAAAAGAAAAGAAAGAAAAGGGAAAAAAAATGGGATGAAGTTTAAATTAAAAATTTGGTTTAAAAAGATTACTTTGGATGAGAAATTTTGGGAAAATTTTTCGCCGGTTTTCATATTTATAGAAGTTCTTCATATGATGGGAGAGATCAAATTTGGGGCGCCCAAAGGACATATTTGGGGGAAAATTCTGCCCAGCATATGATGTACGGTTTTAAAGGGAATCAATGTGTCCCATATGGGGAAAAACCTTTTTTTTGGTTAAGAGATATCCGTGTGTTTGGCGTGTGTGCCCTTACGAAGGCTAGGGCAATACCAAAATCTTTTCTACGAGAGAGTTTGAGACGTAGGTGGGGAATTTTTGGAAATGGCCCCTACCCTCTTAATAAAAAATGGTTTTAAAATTGATGTGTACGACCACCTACCCCTGGCTGGCTCTGACAAAACATAAGGTTTTTTTTCCCATAACCCCTGGGCCAAAGGGGGGTATTGACTTGTGGGGAAGGCCCACTTGAGTTTCCCTTTAAGTGTAACCCCTCTGGGCCCCGGGGTAGAATTTCCCCGAGCAAAAACTCTGCTAAAACGTAAAAAGGGGATTAAAATCCACCTTGCAAAAAATTTAGTAGTATGAAGGGTAGTATTTTACTCCCGAAAATAGAGGCGAGCTGTGGCAATCGCCGTCGGGGACCCTTTCCTCCTTCCCCGACGACCCCTCGACGACGGGTGCGACAATGACACAAAAGAACGATTACGGGAAAACAATGACGACCCGCGAGTGGGAAAACTCCCCTTCCCAAAATATTGTCCTGGCTGGTTCGGACCTGCTATTTTTTCCCACTTACCCATTTCCCAACCGTCTGGCCCTTGGAAGAAAAAATTGGTATTTTACACTCCGATTCTAGAGGCGAGCTCTATCTTTCCTCCTCGGCGACGACCATCAAAATAACACTTACGATTACAAAGATGATGCCGACCACGAACCTTCCTTTCCTCCCCTGCCCGAGGCAGGTGCTAACAACCATAGGACTTTTCTCTCCACATCCCTTGTGCTTTAGAGTGGCTCATTACGACAGACGCTTGTCACGCCTATAATGGTAAACTAAACCTTAGACCCCTGCCAGGGCCCGGGTAGAATTTAACCCAGAGCGTTGGCGTTACTAGGGGGGGGGGGGGGGACTTGCCCCTCCCCCCGAAATGCCTATGTGTATTCCTTCCGCAACTCTTCCCATTCCCTTGACAAACCGGACGACGACAATCACAACACGAACGATGACATTGACTATGAAGACCGCGACGTGAGATCACTTACCCCTCTTTCCTCACCCTACCCGTGGCTGGTTCTGAACAGCATGGGACTTTCCTCTCCAAATCCTCTAGGCTGAATAGCGCATTATGACCTGACGGTTGACGCACCTTAAATCCAAAAAAAACTAAAAAATTATTCCATTTAAGCAAAATAAATATTCGGTCCCTGTCGATCGTTTCTCCGGAGTACTTAGGTAGAATACTCACATTTGGTGGAAGTGCCGGGTCAGACTGGTCAGGGCCCGGGTTGGAACTAAGCTATTTATTCCTCTGCTGTTTTAAAAGCGAGAAAGAAAACAAAGTCCATCTCGAAAACATCAGTTAATATGAAGGTGATTACTTTTCACCTCGGAACTATAAGAGGCGAACTCGGTCTGGCGACGTGAGAAACTCCCCCCTTTAAACGTGTCTGGTTCTGACAATCATGGATTTGCCCTCCGTACACCCCCTAGGCTAGAGTATCGCTTTATGACCTATCGGTTGGAACGCCCTTTATACAAAGTTTTTTTTAAGTTAATTTAAGTTAGGGGCGTGTCAACCGTTATCGTTTACGACTTTACTACTAAGTCCGTGCGCTTGAGTACTTCGTCCTTGACAAGTTCTGACCCCCAATTTCTATCACATATTATAAACGACGTCAATTTTTTTAAATCCCTATCGAAGTAATTTATTTAACATAATTAATTATTGTCTTAATTCTTAAGTATTTCACTTTTTAATACAACAATAATTTCATTCAACCGACTTTATCAAATCAATTAGTTTTTAAAGAAAGAAAAAATATTGATCAAATGCATTACTCAGTTTTAAACACACAATGTCACAGGCGGTGCAAAATAACCTTCCCGGTGGTAGTGCGAAAGTTCTCACGTCGTCGTTTTTAAATAGTACTACAAGTGTTTCTACTTATGCGTCTACTAACGTTGGGGCATTAACAACACTAAATAAGGTCTACTTTAGCAAGGGTTTCACTCGTGATAGTAGTAGTTTAATTTATTTTACCTCTCCCATGACGGAACAGGTCGGCCAGTGTAGAGTTATGGACGACGACGACGTGAGAAACTAGGGCGCTTCAACCGGTTAGGTCATATTGCGCCCGCCTGTGAATGAAAGTAAATTAGAAGAGTTAATGCAGATATGTATGATGATTAGATTGTTTTCTAAGTGTATAAATAACAAAATAAATTGAAGATGAAGAAATAAATAGCAAAATAAAAGTTATGTATGTAAATGAAAAGAAAGAAAAGAAAGAAATGTGTATGAAGTTAATTAAAGTTTGTTAAATAGATTACTTTGGATGAGAAATTTGGAAAGTTTGTCGCCGTTATCATATGATAGAAGTTCTTCATATGATTGGGAGAGATCAAATTGCGTGCGCAAGGCATCATATTTGGTACATTCTGCTAGCATATGATGTACGGTTAAAGGTACATCACATGTGTCACATATGGGAATAACCTTTTCTCTGGTTAAGAGATATCCGTGTGTTAGGCGTGTGTGCCCTATACGAAGTCTAGACAATACCACCTCTTCTCTACGAGAGAGTCGAGACGTAGGTGGACGAATTTTGTTGGACAATGCCCATACCCTCTTAATCAACATGGTTTAATATTGATGTGATACGTACCACCTACCCATGGCTGGCTCTGACAAGCATAAGGTTTTCTTCCCATAACCCTGGGCCAAGGAGGTATTAGACTTGTGAGAGTAGGCCTACTTGAGTTTCTTGACGTGTACACCGTCTGGGCCCGGGGTAGAATTGGCCCAGAGCAAAGTTCTGCTAATCGTAAAAGGCGATTAAGGCCACCTTCGCAAACATCAGCTAGTATGAAGGGTAGTATTTTACTCCCTGAAAATAGAGGCGAGCTCTGGCAACCGTCGGGGACCTTGCCTCCTTCCCTTGACGACCCCTCGACGACGATGACGACAATGACACAACGAACGACGACGAAGACAATGACGACCGCTACGTGAGAACCCCCTTTCCTCCCCTTACCCGTAGCTGGTTCTGACCAGCATGGACCCCTCCTCCCCCCCCCCCCTGAGGTGTTGCTTTGTGAGCACTTTGTCCGCCTGCTCCGCGTGTTGAATACAGAGAAGTTCCCAACATCAGATTATCGCTTTAGTTTGGGGGGGGGAGGGGTTACTTATGAGGTGCATTTCAGAGAGTAGGCCATGGACAGATTAGGTGGGCGGAGGGGGGAGGGGTTGCAATCGATGTAGCGGGTTGAACCCAGACCCCCCCCCCGTGATGCCCTTGATTCCAGTTACATGTCTCACCGGGAGGAAGGGGATGAACCAGGACCGGGAGCTCTAAAGTGTGGCCGACTTTGATTCCTTACCCGCACTAAAAAAAATTGTCAACATTTGCAAACAAATACAAACCATTTAGTAAACATTTAGTAAACATTTGCCTACATTTGTTTCATAGAACGCACTTGGGGTAAGCAAATGTTTACTTGAGCTTCAACCAGCCACAAACATCCATGAACCATTCCAAACCAATTGGTCACATTTAGAAACTTTTTTCTACCAAATCAAACATTCACAAACCAGATTGGTCAACCATTTGTCACCAAAAGTAAACCTTGAGGAAACATTTACAAACATTTCTAAACAAAAGAAAACCATTTCTTAAACAAAATCAAACATTTTGTACACAAAACCAAACCATTCCAAACCAATCTAAACCATTAGTTACCAAAACAAACCAATGTGATTTAAAATAAATAAATAATTGAATAATATTTATTTATTTATTCATAATGTTAATTATGATTCATAATATTAATAATATTCCTTTATTAATAATGTAATTCATTATGTCACTATTTACTACAATTTAGAAATTAAAAAAAAAAAATGAATAATTTTTTTTTTAATTAAAAAAAAATTAATAATTTTTTTTTTTTTTTAATTTCTGAATTGTATTAAATAATAACAATTACACCTACCGGAGTGTTTCCCGACCAAACAAATCTAAAAATCATTATAAATGGTCAGGAAAGGGTAAATTAGGAGCACAATTTAGGATTGGTAAATATTTATTGAAAATAATATTGAATTACAATTTCCATTTAATATTTATTATTTTACACATAAATCACAAAATGTGCGTTTAGAAAATAATAAAAATCAATCAACAATATCAAAATCAAATCGTAAAAATACTGTAGTAGTAGTACATTAGGCTAGCCTACCTGTGAATTGAAGTTCAACTTATGTGACCTACATCACAAAATAAAAATTTACACTAAGAAAATAATAAAAATCAATCATATCAAATTGTAACATAACATAAAACACAACTGAATTGTTGTCCTTTGTAAATCAGCTTTTTAACTGAACAGGATAGACAAATCATAATAAATAAATAAATAAATAAATAAATAAATAAACAAATAAATAAATATCATAAATAAATAATCATAACAAATAAATAACTAAATAAGCTTTTAACCTAAATACAACTATATTGCTATGTATTATAACATATAAATCACAAAATGTATGTACTCGAAAATAACAAAAAATAATATTTCAAGTCTACTTAATATTACCTAGTAGTTACCTAGACCTAGGTAGTTATTTAATGATCATTCTAAATCTGCATTGTTTATTTTAATCTTAAATCTGTATTCTTGAATCAATTCTAATCTGCAAATTAAATTAATATTATTCCTTTAACTTTTAATGTTATTCTCCATTGTTATCTAAATGTAAAACAGCTTATAAAGCATACTGGGTTTATTACTATTAGGCCTACAATAATTTATATTCATACCAATTAGGCTATAGTGACATTATATATAGCAGTAAGCCTACAATTCACCTCTAGGAAACTGCTCTCAGTCAAACTCTGTTTTTGAGAGCAGTTGACCTATAGGTACTCTTTTGACTGTCGCAATTTACATGAAATGTAAGCCTACTGATTAAATTTTAATAAATAAATAAATAAATTTTAATAAATAAATAAATAAATAAATAAATAAATAAGATGAATAAATTCACATATCAATACTAGCCTACATAACCTATGAATCTAAGTACAACTTAAATTGCCATGCATTATAACTAGGGCTGTGCGAGTCTCGACGGTTCCGAGATTTGAGCGAGAGCAACGTACTGTTCGAAAAAAACAAGTCTCGAGCTGTCTCAAGGTATCTGTCATGGTATACGTAATTTGGGGTGCCTTGCATTATGCGCCGTAGTAAAGTAATATGTATTTCCCGTTTTTGTTTTTTAATTAATTTATATTGCCGCATAACTTAATAATATAACAGTAAATAATATCTCTTGGGCTAGACTTCACGAGTTTGTAGGCCCCAGGCCTACCACTTTGTGATCATTTTAAACTTGCCTGTCCGAGTACTGCGAAGCCAAAAGGTTTAGGCCTAGGCAAATTCTGCTTGATACCGGGAAATTATAAAATATAATAAAAACTGGGGTAACATTTACATTGAAGCACTATTACTTTTAAAATAGCGTGAATAAGCATTTGCAATCAACCTCAGTCATTCAGCCCAGTTAGTTTGGTTCATGACATCACTTCCGCAGAGTTCCGAGCGTCACGCGTCATGATACTTAGTCGTTGACTCTAGCCAATAGCGGTGCGCAGGAGCATTGGAAGTGATAGGCTGGGCCGCGAATAGGCCCAAATTAGAGGATTTTTTCGGATAAAAATTCATCACTCCACTTTAAAACATGTTTGTCTTGACAAGTTTAACTATTATTATATTTTTAAATGCAAAAACAATAGATTAAAGACTGTATGGCGATTTCAGCCTGCTCAATATCGAATCTTGTTTGACATTCAAGGTTTTTGTAAATCTCACTCGATTCTTGCTAGAATTAGAAAAACCCTGCTCGCACAGTCCTAACTATAACATATAAATCCCAAAATGTAAACTTTGAAAATAATAAAAATCAGTAAATAATATCAAATTGTTACATAATTCAATCATAGGCCTAACACAATAACATAAATAATTCACAAATCCAATTTTACGAAAACAGTAGTAATAGTAAATAAATAATTAAATAAATAAATAAATAAATAAATAAATAAATAGTACATAGGTATAACCTTTAGTGCTTAAGTTTACATTGAAATGAAAATGAAACAAGTGCGACGAAATGCCTAAAATTAGGGCTAGGAAAATGCTTGTGAAAAGATAATGCATTGCTGAAAGATTGGACTATAAGCATAAGCAGGGCCTGGATTCAGTACAATTAATTATATCACATAGATGCACAATTTTCACAAATAGGCAATCAACAGGCATTGTGAATTGTGATTTACAGTATTGCAAAGGCTGAACTTATCTTTGTTTTTTCTTAATAAAATAACTAACTATTCCTATATTAAAAGAAGGGGTAATGTCCATGTTCAATGCTCAACCAAACAGAGCGGCAAAGAAGTGGGAAATAAAACTGGACCATCTCAAATGCTGATCAAATTTGGCCAATTGTAGAAAAGTTAAATTCCTGACAATTCTAGTTATTGAGTTATGGCCTACTCAAAAACTCAAATTTAGAAACGCCGAGCGGCACAGGTACATTTGTAACTCTTAGGGCTGTAGGCATACTTGAATAATGTGCAGGACTAGGTAGGCCTACTCTGGGATGTTTGTGCATTTGCTGTTGAGTGACTCCAGGCGCTTGACGTACGGGCCCAGTCGACAGTTGTCACTGAATCAAGAACATATTTTACTGCTGCCGTAAAAATATAAACGTTGTCACCCCTAACTAGTGATTTTTATTGTCAATTTAATGATTAAAGTATGAGTGCATTTCTGAATGTGATACTACAAAAAAACAATGTTTTTTAATTGGTTATGTTGATAGAATGCCAATCGACTGGAGTACAGTATATTGGTGTGGTATGGGAGGATCTAACAGCTTACCTTCGATAAGTGCTATTTATTAAGAAATTCAGCAGCCTTTTTTTGAAGGTAGGCTGTTAGATCCTATACCACACCAATGTTTTTTAATTGTTTCACCTTTGGGAATCCACACAGATGAAAATCATTCAATGGCCAACAAAAACTCTGTAATTTATAGGCTACATTAAAAAAATATAACAATATTGCATGTCCAACGGTTCAAAAGTTTCAAATTTAGGTATGCCACTCAGCGATCCCAAATTTGAGTTTTTGAGCGTAGGCCAACTCAAAACTAGAAATGTCGGCAATATAACACTGTGTGCGATTGATAAATTATTCAGAAAACAATTGTATAGGCCTATTACGATATCCATACGGCATATGTACTTTGTACCTGTCAACGGAATTAAAAATAAATAAAAAAATACACATACAAATACAAATATAATAGCATAATTATAATTATAGCATAGCATATAGCATAATAGCATCTTTGAAGATGGTAGCACTTTAGTGACTGGAAATATCTTACCAGTGTGGCAACAAAGAAAATGTTTTAAAACAGGTTAGGCCGAGGCTGGAGAATTGAGTGACGTACCTGTTGGTGATATGTTGTGATGTCCCGCAGGTCGAAGCCTCAGCTTATTGTTTTCATAAAACATAGCCTACAATTACATATTTTCATCATAGATATCGAAACGTATTGACTTACAAGTCGGTCAATTTATGATTACCAGGAGCTTGCGACTGCTGTGAGTCATGATTACTAGGACTATAATGATTACCCAGATTCGGATGTCCATAATAATAATTATTGTGGTAGTACGGCTCGTAATACGGCTGATTCCAGGGACTTAAATTATATCCTTGAGCCCCCCCATTTGTGCATGGATTGAAAGCACTTGTGCTTGGATGATAGAATTCACTTATATTTGGATTATTAATAGTAGCACTAGTTGCTGATAAGAACTCGCCATCCACTACGCTCCCTACGCCAGCTTTTTCATTTTTATTCACACAACTATCTTCAATGCTTTCTTGATTATTTTCCACTGAAGACCTAGGGCTACTTTTGTTCTCAACTCCAAAATTATCAGGGGTCTCCTTGGAAGCCTCTCCGTTTTCTGTTGCAATTGCTGCTGCAGCTGCTTTTGCAGTTGCTCTAGCCATTGCTTTTTCCGTCTTCTTACTTGATGCTTTTTCTGAGGCGTTCCGTTTTCTAGGTGACTTCTTCTGGCATACTGATTTCTGCTTCGTGTCCCGCCGCCTTGCATCTCGGCGAGCAATTCCGATCTTTTTGTTTATCTCACGAATAAACTGCTTTCGTGAGAACTTCGTTTGTGCTTGCGTAGTGTGCCTGTTTACAAACGCTGAAATGAATGCAAACAGTTCATTACATTTTTGTTTACATTCAAACTCAGGATTGAGGCCATGGGGCCGGGAGGTGCCTTGACCATAAGATGCCCCTGACCTGAAAACTGTGAAATGTGTAGCCTGCAAAGGGTCTGGGGGAAAAAACATTGGCCTACACATTGTAGGGCTGAGTCAAAAATTGATATTTCGATACGATATCGATAAGTGGAAATATTTTCGATATCGATATTTGATTTCATATCGAAATATAGAAATGTACACAAAAAATTGCTAAAATTCATAATTTTGGTGGAGGTGCCGGGTAGGTAGTCTAAATCAATTAACCTGGCTGGTGCATATGGTAGAGGTGCCGGGTCATAAAACGTGATTGTGAGATCGTAAAAATCGTAAAATAGGTTTATGGCTATACCTTATCAACCCTATTTGGCAACAAATTATGAAAAATAGAGCCACTCTTTTGATAATTTTTTGATTTTTATAGAATATATCCTAGGCCTATATATTTTTTTTTACAAACAATAACATTTCGATAAATCGATATTATATCGAAAGTATTTGTGTGATATCGATAATTGAATGATATGTCATAGCCCAGCCCCAACACATTGTTATCCTAAAAGTGGCTTTTACAGCAATCTTTGGTATGATCGAATAGAGACACAGAAAATTGAATGAAGAAGCATTGAAAATATATAAATTGATTAGGCCTACAAAGTACTAGGGTTGCCGTTTGATATGTATTTCAACATAGATATTCGAGAAAGGTAATTCTATTATTATATGCAATTATCAATTAAAAAATAGGCCTATCAATCGGTAATCGAACCAAGATTAACGTTATTACATACGACTACGAGGCGAACTTTAAGTGAGTGTAGGCAATAGGCATATCCTTTAGTTCCTTCTAGATGTGTTGAGGTAAGTGCGAGTAAATCTTTTCTTGGTTATCATTGTGTGTAGGCCTAAATCATTTCTGAACCAGGCTCAGGGAATTGAAGAACGGTCAAAGTTACTACACACACTGGTCACTGGTGGATATTATTTTGCACAGAGTATCGGGATAAATCGATAATCAGTCGTGTTATCGTCGTAGTTTACAACTTTGGGCAGTGGCAATTTATTAATTACGACACAAAAGCTTCTTATTCTTGGGCGAGAGGCTTATCTTTGAACGTTGAGTTTAGAGCAGGCGACTGAACCAAACTTTAGAAAACATCTTTGTTCGGCGCGATTTCTCAATATTATTGCGATATATCCCTTACTAAAATTTTAGTCGTCGGAACCTAGTCAATAAACTATGTTTAAGCTACCTTTTGAAACATATCCAATACATCGTTTGATCTTACAAATACACAGTGCCAATACACAACTAGATATGTGATGTCTACTAGTTAAATATGTTCAGAAGACTAAATGGCGACTATTTTACGATGTTCCTGCTCTTTCATAATAATATCCAAATAGTCGTCAAAAGGTAGTCATTACCTAGTTGAAACATAGTCAATGACTATAGCTAGAGGCAGTTATTTGTGGAAAAACAAAATTTTGAATATTTGTAACAAACACAACCAATGCAATTTTTGGCTATATCAAAACAAAGATTCATTTTCATTTTTCATCACAAGTATCTGCATTTGGCTACAGCACACTAAATGCCAGGATTAAGATATGGTATGGGAAATAAATCATTATGAAATTGGTGGTAGCCAGTAAAATTAAGTAATGTATAGGCCTAAGTGATAATTAAAATGCAATTTATTTTAAAATAACATTCAACTTTTTGAGCCCAGTTTTAAAGCAATAGGCCAAAATTTAACAAAGGTGCAAGTAAAAGTTCTGAATGCATAAATTTGCACTTTGCACGGTAAATAGGCCTAGGCCTAAGTCTTCGTTTCAACTCGACGCCAATTTGTGGGACCTTGGTGGTTGACTACGGAAGATATCTACTCGAAGAACTAGTAACGCTACTGGTCGGCATCTGAAAAGAAACATTTCATTCAGAGCTAGCCTTAGCAGCATGACAGCTAGGCTGAGGCCTGGACCCCCCTTATTCTGTTTCTCTCACAAAGTCACGATTTGACAGTGAGTTGAATTTCCAGTGAGAAGTGGCAACTGCGATTCTGTTTGGTTATCGATATCGAAACATTGCGATATCACGACGTTCAAAAAAAGTGACAACTTCTCACCGAAATATTTCTTTGTGAGAAGTCGATACGGCTATGTGATTGGTCAAGGCCGGCAAGGGATTGGCTCGGATTGGTCCGTGAAATCTCGGGTGAAAACTACTACCGGTATGCTTGTGGCCTTAAAAACTCGACAACAACAACAACAGTGTCATAACAAACATTTTGCATCTCCAAAAATGTTAAATTCTGAATAACTAGGGCCTACTTTTTCCATTGTAGCTTGAAGGTAGTTTAGGTCTAATTATTTTCCATGCAAGTATTAGGCATATTCCAGTAGGCCTAGTCCTACAATTGATTAAAGAAGCGTTTAGTACGTGTGATATTCTAGTTATATTTTGGTAGACGGACACAATAACCTAACTTTATAACCCACATTTTCCTTAGACCTACCTAATCATTTGCATAACCTAAATTCTGCTAGGCCTAATTGCATTGTTCTACATTTTTCAACCATCATAGTTTACATATTTCCACAAGGCTAGCCTACTACAATTTTATATTGATTTTTTTTAAAACAAAACTCATAAACAAATTCAAAGTGCAAATCCAAACATAGCTTAACCATAATAAAGCGTAGGCCTACAGTAGCGGTGGCGCTTAGAGAGATAGGTACTTGTACATTCCTACCACAGACTAGGTTATTTGGCGAGTTGGGTTGAGGCATGGTTGAGGAAATCGTAAAAGCTTTGTAATTGGCAATAAGTGCATGTTTTACAATTTTAAAGACTTCTGCCAATGTTTCTTTTATTTAATAAAAAGCAACATAGGCCTGCACCATATGATCATAATTACTATTTATTGTGGTAGCCTATAATACAAATTCGAATTGACAGTTCTAATAGCAGTGGTTTGCGTAGTGTCACCATTTCCTTTCTCGTTACCCTATATTAATCGCTACCGTAACATCGTTATATTTTGACAGACTCGGGCGATACGCAAAATTGATGCTAACGTGCCGGCCGGATAGCGATTGATATCTCCATAGGTAACAAACTTATAGAATTGCACTGCTGGGCTGGCCCAATTTCAGTTTTAGGGTTATGTCCAAGTCCAACATGCCTCTTTATGCATTATATTATTTATGGCTTATGAATTTCTACTCAGCTATATTATTTCCCAAATAATTTAGCCTAACTACTAGTGCAAACACATTTATAGTTTACACATAAAACTTTTGTGTATCCCCTAGGCCTATGCCTAGGCCTACTAGGCCTACGGCCTAGGCTAGGGCCTAACTCTACGCTCCCCCCCCCCTACCATAATAGGGTAGGCCTAGGCTATAGGCCCTACATCTGTAGGCCTGGGATGCCTATACAAGTTTACTTTGGGCTATACAACATTTTACAAACACTTGCCCGCAATTCTGCATAGGCCTAGGCACCATCAAGCCTAGGCCCTAGGCCTAGCTTTCTGGCCGGGGCCCCTGTGAGGCTGTGTAATGCCACCACCTAGGCCATAGGGAGTGGTTTTGAGCATAAAACAATGATTTAGCACTTAGTGAACAGTAAAAAATACTTACATATTTGGGCCAATATGCGTATGGAATACAATGCACAGGTTTTCTCTCGAAGAAGTCAGGAACAGCAACAGCAACAAACCATCAACAAACAGTATCCATCTTGGATACTAAACTAGTCAAATGCAGCTTTCATTATATAATTCTATGAAATTCGAATGTGAAATTTCTATTAAAAAATCAAAAAATAAACAGTAAAATTTAAAATCTAAATTATTCACCATATATTATTATAAAATGTTGAATTAAACTCACAGTTATAGTTTTAGTTAAACTTTTGACTAGTTCACAATACTGATTATTTTGAATAATAATCCCTTCCCTTTGAAGATGTTTTAACGACGTCCTCGGCTATGATTACACTAATATGTTCTGGAGATGGATATACTACCGTCAAACTACCTTTTGATGATGTTTTTACTACTTGGTTATATGACTATGTTTCCACGATGTTTCCACGGTGTTTCAATGATGGATATTTTCAACTATTATTTCACTATGTTTTTGCAATGTGCGAGACGATGAATATGCAATGTTTTAGCGATGATTTGGCAATGTTTTGGGGTAGATTCTTTAGACTACTATTTGGGAATGTTTTTAATACCATTTAAAACTTAGTCTTCTCATCTTAGACTATGTTTCAGCGCTGTAACAACCTTTTGACAACGTTATGGTACATCTTTGACTGCTTATAATTTTGGTAAGGGATTGTAGGTAGAAAAATTGGGATTACCGGTAAGTAGGTAGGGATGCCAAACGATATGAAAATCCATTATCAATATCGAAAATAAATGGCCAAACGATATCGATATTTTCCCTCCAATTTTTAAATAAAGTTTCCATGGCAGTTCCCCCAGCATGTGCGTCTTCCCATCGCCACGCCAATTGTATGACGCCAGTTCGAGCCGTGGCGTGCTTAGCTGCACCGGGCCGCGACCGTGCCGAGTGCACTCTAGGCAGTAGACGACGCGATGTCGACTGGATACTGCAGAATTACTCGATGCCGCAGCTACACAAAACCATTTTTTTTTATTTTTTTACGCGTTTTTGATGCAATATTGGAACTTTGAAATATCGCGATGTAGAAAAAAAATATCGATATCAAAATTAACTGTGTGTATCGATATATATCGATATCGATGGGCAATCTTACCGGTACCTAGGTATTATAAGATGCCAGTGTTAAAATCATAAGTTAAAAAATAAAAGCAAAGGCCTTGGGTAAAAATTTTTAAAATGCTATTTTCAAATTAAAATAGTGAAAATGTGTAGTCTATGTTACAGTTGTTGTTGTAGTCAGTTTTTGATTGGACATCCATTTTTATCATTTAATAAAATATGTTTTTCTTTTTAGTAACTTGCCTACTATTTTTCATTAAAATTTGCCAGGAAAATATCGATGTACCCTACTAGGCCTATATCGATATCGTTATTTTTTCCAACGATGTCAATATTGGATTTTGATATTGTTGGGCATCTCTAAAAAATTATAAAGATCTACATATTTTATGTTAAGTATACAAGCTTACCAAAAATGGCCTCCAGGTCTTGAGGTGGTAAACCACCACGGTTCCTGGAGCCAATGGCAGACATTGTGCACAGGTTATCTCCATACATGGTGTAGAGAGCACCTTTCAACAGTTTTTTAGCGTTGCCATCAGAGTGGAAAATAATTTTCTTTCTAGCAGCCGATCCAATGTACACACCAGACCCATGGTGCAACTCCACTTTATTTTCAGGAGAGGAAGCAGCTGATGCCACCACATTTTTAAATGTTCCCCCAGGCAATCATCATCGGTGTTGTTGGAAGCAGAATTCTGAAACAAAGGTTGAAATGTAAACGTTATAAATACATTTTGTGTTTATATTTGGCTTTTGGGATGCTTGTGTGTTTTGGTAAAAAAATTAAAACTATGACATTCGGACTCGTTGCCGAGTCCATCTGTAGATATTGAACAGTCACTGAGAGAACCTACTAATATCTGAAGATGGACTCTACAACGATTCCGAAACGTCATAATTTTAATTTATTGACACTCGACGCGGCGCACTCCGAAATCCAAATATAAATGTTAACTCTGTCCGCAAAAGCTTACAAGTTTTATAAATGCACTTGGTAGTAGTAGGCCCATATTACATTTGGCCAAGCAACACATCCTAAATTGGCCTTGTTTGGTAATTTTAATTTTATAATAAGTAGATCTATCTGTAAATTTAGCAGACTGCAACAAAATGAGTTGTCATGCAAGCACAGTCTATCTATAGCCTAGCCTTGTAATAGCCTACAAATTTGTTCAAATGCAACTCTTCCATGAAATGTGTCTGAACTGAACCAGTAAAATAGGCTACCTTGACTTGGGCATAAACACCTTTCTATCCCATGATTATTTTGCTGTATTGGATCAGGATTGCACAATAATGAAATGTGTGCAGCACTGAAACTCAATAGTTGCTATATATTTAATTGTTTCTTGTCTTGCATAAGTAATTTGTGCTGTTTTGCAATGCATTGCACTTGAGAGTCCCTAAACCCTTGCTGATGAATGAGATGAACTAATGATATGTAACTTGCAAAGGTTGAGTACCACTCACTGCTTGTGAAGTCCCTACTCCAGTTAGACTATTTACACTCTACTCCCTAGTCCCTATCAGACAATTTGTTCGTTGTCTGTTCAGTTACCCATAACTCCCAAGTAAAATTGTTTTCCTCTATAAAAAAGGTGAAATTTATTTCCTATTAGGCCTACATCCAATATTTCCAAAGGCAAAAGGTCATACTCATGGCTTTGAGCTGCAAAGTCCAAACACATATTAGTGGATTTTTGAAGTTAAACGTTAGTTAAATACGCAATTACCTTTTGTGCACTTGTTGCTACTTCCAACACTTCCAGTAGCGTCTTCAAGGGTTGTAATTGGCCGCCACTAACTGAAATTATACAAGCAATGTATAAGCATACAATTGTTCTAGGTTAGAATGCATTATAATGCCCATACAAGAATTAATGCAATAAAAACTAAAAGATTACTTAATTAAACTCATGAGCTAGGTAAAGGCCTAATTTTATCTTATTAAAACCAAGTCTAGTATCTACGGTAATAATAAAAGTGACTTAAACTAGGCATATTTAATGTTACAATAGAACTTACCAAGGGGGGCTAGAATTGAGTAGAAGCAATGTTTTTCGCGTTCTTCTAACTTCAATATTCGGGCTCTTAGAGTCGATTCAATGCCCTGACTGTGGTCACTGTGAGATGGGCTTTGTTGCAGTGTCTTGGGGTCAGGCGTAGGCCTATTCGATAGTTCTTGTGCATTGGAGGAAGATGGGCCATCAAAAATAGGTTTTGGTTTAAGGACTTTTTTATACTGCTCACTGGCTATTGTGTTTATAGACGTTTTAATTTTTCTTTTAACTCTTTTCAGGTCATCATTATGCTTTGTAGTTTGTCCCACTTTTTCATTGTATTCAATTAAATACTCTTCTTCGCGTCTCTCTAAGACATCACGGTCGTCTAGGACAAAAATATACACAAATAGTGGGGATGGGATGTTTAAATGTGGGAGGGACTTTAAATGTTATATTTTTTATGGCAGTGACAGACGTTCTTGGCCTAGGACATTAGTGTGTGCCCGGCCGCTCGGCCGTCAAGCATCAGCATCCCGTCAACTAATTACATTTATGAACAACCCAAAGTATGCATAGGCCTACCGCATTTATGCGAGTAAAGTACCATAGTAAAATAAACCTTAGCTCCATCGATTTTGACCAAAATTGAAAAAAAAAAATGGCTTGTTGGTCTTGTTGTTAGCGTATCTGCTTCCAATGCAGAAAGTCCAGGGTTCGATTCCCGCCACAGTCAGAAGTATTTTCACTTCTGATTTGGACCATCAGTCCATCAGTTCTTGTCTTAGGAGTTAGTAAACGGTGGCTTTGGAGCCGTCCTAGCAACGAAGCACATACTTAATTCAGAATTGTTCTGAATCGGCCTTTTTGATTCTGGCGTTGATCTGCGGGTGTTCGCACTGTCCATACCACTGATTGCTATATTTCCTATTAAAAATATCGATCCTTGGTTGGTTATCACTCACTCGTCGATAGCATCGGGGCCTACAGGGTTGGCTTGGTCGCTTTGATTTACTGTCCCCTACTGAAAATCCGTTATACAACTGACTACTGAGTGGGTAGACTCTAAATACATTTTTTATTTTTTTTCCTTTATCCTCAAAAACATAAATTTTTAAAAAATGAATTTTTTCAAAATATCTGTTGCGGTTTTTTATTTAGGCGGTGGCCTACGGGACTCAAAAAAGGGCGTGTCGCCCACTTTCTTAAAATTCACATCTTTGGTAGGCCCTACCATTCATCATGAAGAGCTAATTTTTAAAAAAATTGAAGGTCTTGGTTGGAATTCTTCAAAACAACAATATTTCACGTAGGCTACTTAACATGTGATAAATAAATAAATAAATAAATAAATAAATTTTATTTAGAGTCTACCCACTCAGTTATATAACTGATTTTCAGTGGGGGACTTTAAATCAAAGCGACCAAGCCAACCCTGCAGGCCCCGACGCAATCGACGAGTGAGCGATAACCAACCAAAGATCGATATTTTAATAGGAAATATAGCAATCAGTGGTATGGACAGTGCGAACACCCGCGAATCAACGCCAGAATCAAAAAGGCCGATTCAGAACAACTCTGAAATTTATTATGTGCTTCGTTGCTAGGACGGCTCCAAAGTCACCGTTTACAAACTCCTAAGACAAGAACTGATGGACTTAAGTCCAAATCAGAAGTTAAAAAACTTCTGACTTCAGCGGGAATCGAACCCTGGACCTTCTTCATTGGAAGCAGATACACTAACCACAAGACCAACGAGCATGTAGGGCCTATGAGTAAAAGGATTATTGGCTGATTATTTAATTGTTTCTTTGTCTTGCATAAGCAATTTGTGCTGTTTTGCAATGCTTGGCACTTGAGAGTCCCTAAACCCTTGTGAGGAATGAGATAAACAAATGAGTTGCAACTTGCAAGTTGCAAGGGTGGACTACCAGCTACCACTCACTGCTTGTGAAGGCCCAACTCCAGTTAGACTATACACTCCACTCCCTTTCAGCCAATTTGTTCGTTGTCAGTTCAGGTACCCATAACTCCCAAGCAAAATTGTTTCCCTCTATGAAAAAGTTTGAAATTTAAAAGAAACTAACATATTTACATCAATAGGCTAGGCCTATTAGATCTTACATTTACAGAATAAGCTTAGTTTGTTCTAACTTCTGTTAAAATGGGTACCGATAACACTAATGACAAAAGCAAGTCAAAAGTTAACTAAATTATCCTGAACTTCTCTTTTTGTGTACCTTTAATATGTAGGACTAAAGAACATTGATAATGCCAAATAAATAAAACCAATGCCCACTTAAAAATCAATTTGACTTGTAAATTAAATCTAGGTTGATAGATACCTATTCCTAGTAACACTCGTGACTGTTTTTGACGCAATTTGTAATCAAGTGTGACATTCCCACCATGGTTATTAATTAATAGGCAAACCCTTACAATGCAATGCACAGCCATTTGTCAATATATCAATATATTTCTAACATAATTTCTTTGAGTTTTGCGGCCAATACTCAATGGTCGTATTCGAGTAAATAGGTCATTCTTACGTTAGGACTAGGCAGTGTTAATTTTAGACATTTTATCTAGGGGCATATATGGCATGCCTGCCGGTAGTTGAAATATTGCCGGTGGTTATCAATAACAGTATTTTTCAGATGACTTCTACTATAGGCCCATGTCGTTTCTAGTCTTGCACACTTTTTTTACTTTGTGCACCATGTTTTACTCAAGTCTCTATTGAGGCACACAGGGCTCCTTTAGACTTGTTTTTATTCCGATCGTCGAAAGCGGTTGGCCGAGAACGCGGGTATTTTTCACAATGAAAACGCAGAGTTTCAACGCCAGTTGGAATTTCAACCCGCGTCGGAACTTGGAAGTTACTCATTTAAAAAAAAAAAGTTTTGTGTAGTGAAAACACATGCTGGTTATCAACACGCATTGACCCGCCCAGCTGATGGCCTGTTCTCACCTCAAACTTTTGTCAACATGGAACATTTAAATGCATGTTATGTGTTGTTTGCTGATGTTGTTGACAAATGTATAGGTATATGATATGATACCGCGGTAGGCCTACCACACTATACGTTCCACGTCCAAAATTTGATGCCTTTTATTGTCAAATTTACGTCAAGAACGCGTGTATAGGGTATCTTGCAGCGCTTCAGGTGCGAAGGTTGACAATAAACAATAACGTTGGTCCAAAGTGGTCAGTTTCTAACACGTCGGTTATGCCCATCATTTTAACCAGCATTCGAAGGTAGTAGGTAAGTTAATAAAAACAGTGTCCATGGGAGGGAATGAGGGTTTACCTAAAAAAAACACTGGGCCTAGCTAGGCCTACTTATTAGACCATAGAGGCTATTTCATAAAATGGCAATAGCCATGTTTACATGCAGGACTGAGTCCGGAGTTGAGTACGGTTTGTGGTCTCAGTACCTCAAGTCACTCATGTAAACACATCATATCAAGTACTGAACCGGTTGAGTTCGGTCCGACGAAATGGTGCGACCGAACCGAAGTACCGTACTGAGTACTCTCATGTAAACAGCTTCCTGAGAGGGAACCGAACTGAAAAACATGCACCCTAATTGCAAATGGAAATTAATACAGGTTTTAAAATGTTGTATCCATTTTTAACTTATGGGCTCCAACTTCAAATGTAGGCCTAGATCCTCTACGCCTAGGCCAAGTCCTTCAATCCTACCCGTATCTACGAAAATGACATGATAGTATGGTTATGTAACAGTGATGTTTTGAGCAATCGCCGTAAGATGGAGTTGATGCTGAACCAAATGTCAGTTCGGTTTTCGTTGGGTAATCGCCATGTTAACGCTTCAAGGACGCTGGAGTTGAAATTAAATCTCAGTAGGCCTACGGTAGGGGCTACTGCACCCAGTCCTCCATATTGTAAACAAGGCTAATAAATCGGCCAATCGACAATACGGGCCAAATTGGAGGCCTACTAGGGCCTAGGCCTAGTAGGCTAGCCTCTGCCTATGTGGGCCAACCCTAGCTACAGACAAAATTCCAGTGATAATCTGCTTTGGAGTTAGGCCTAGGCCTAGCCCTAGTCCTCACACTGGGGTTACGTTTTGTGTATAGTGTATGGGCTTAGGCCTGACACTGGGCTTACGAGGCGTAGGCCTACTAAGTGGAAAGGGAGGTACTTTTGTACTTGGCGGGTCCCAGTGCTTATCGAAAATATCCTAGAACTAGCGTGGCGCACTGTAGCCAGCGGAAAGTTTGGCTAACCTTCCGAAAGTAGTTTTGTAACGGAAAGGATTTCGGGTGTGTATGTTTTCATTGAAAAAAAAAGTTAGGGTCCGCCAAGTACAGAAGTGCCCAAAGGGATTGGGTAGGCCTACACAAAGCCTTAGGGCTTGAGCATTTCACAATTTTATGCTAAGATATAATTTGTAGGTTATACGTACCATGTACCATTATAATTGTAGCTTTGTACGACCCTTCCAACTTTCCACTGATATTGTACCATTTTACCATGAGCGTCTCTCCTTCAATAGGATTTTCCGTTTCCATTGTTTTCTTCGTTGAAACAATACTTGTTCTTTTTTCGTTAAGCCAAAAGACTAGCGCAAGTGAGTTAGAGTTGTTTGAATTCGACATGATTTCAAATTCTTCATCATCAATTTATTTTGTTATTTATACACTTAGAAAACAATCTAATCATCAAACATACCTGCATTCACTCTTCTCATTTCCTTTTTTTCACAGGCGGCGCAATATGACCTAACCGGTTGAAGCGCCCTAGTTTCTCACGTCGTCGTCGTCGTCAAAGACTTTACACTTAACAGGAAATTTGCTCACCAAACCAAAGTGAAACAGTAAAAGTAGACCTAGGGCTAGCCTAGCCTACATTATAAACCCAAAGGTAAGTAAAGGCTTAGTTTTTTTAGGTAAAAACTAATGATCAAAGATCCTATTATAAATAACTGCTAATGATGGCGCCAAAACAAACCAAGAATAGGCCTAGGCCAGTGCCCGCTAACGTAGTTAAAGGTTCTCTAGTGCCCGCCAGCCCGCCAGAGAGTGACATGTTTACCAATAGGCCTAGGCCTGCAACAAATTTTTTAAGTTTTTCGTTACTATCACATTATTATTAGTGGGTTGTCGAAGTAAGTATACTTGCATTAATAAACAATTAGTATTTATTAGATATCAATCTTATTTAATATATTCTTACAAATGTCGGATTAGGCTTAACAATCAACATCACGTGACTTGTAGCAATGTTCGAATGTTGGTAGCCTAGTCCTAGGTAGTTTCTTCTGTTTACAAACACTACACTGTCAACCCTGAACCCACCTGTTGGACTACGACTTGACATTGACACTGACAGGGCCTAGTGACAGTTGTTATGCTTGCCTGTTTGGTGACACGGAAGACTCCGTGGCATTAATCTCCAAGGTATTTTTAGCCAAGCATAGCCTAGGAAGTCTATCGAGTAAGGCCTACGTACGTAATGCATATTTCGATTTCTAGACATGTTGTCGTAGGCTAGCCTTGGCCCTAGCCTAAACCTAGGCCTAAACCTAAAGTTTAAATAGGTAGCCTCAACCTAGCAGCAAAAGATGGAAAGTGGCGATAAAGGTGTAGGCCTACCTCCAGGCCTAGTGGCTGAAAATAAACTTCGTCCTAAGAAGAGAAAAGGAGATTCAAGAACAACAAAGTGGCGTTGGCGAAAGAAATTTGATACAGTTCTGTCTGCTACGTCTAGTAGCCCTAGGTCTAGTAGCCCTAGCCCTACCCCCCCTATGCCTAAAGGGTGCAGATCTAGACCTAGTAGCCCCACACCACCAGCCGTGTATGACCCACAACTACTAGTCCTCAATAGGCCCACGTCCAGTTCCACCACTGAAGAATACTACACTTCCAATTTTGGCAACGAATTTAATGAAGGTACGTAAGCTTGTCCTAGCTAGCCTAGGCCTATAGCTTATAAGGATAGCCTATGACACTTGGTACCTAGGCCTAGGGCTTGCCTACATAATTCTTACGTTTTGATGTAAGAATAGGCCTAAGCTCTAGCCCTACCCTGTAGGGTATACAGTAAATTTATTGTGCCTGAGATAGGCATATGCCAACTTTAATTCTAATTGGGGCCTAGGGCCTAGCCCTACCTAAGTCATCGGACTGGCTAAAGCCAATTGTAGGCCTAGGGCCTACACAAGACTTATGCATGGCATGCATGTATTATTCATTTCAATAAAGTAGAGGCCTAGTCCTACATGCAGTAAAATCAGCGGTAGGCCTAGGCTAGGGCCTACATAGACCTGTCAGTCTAAGCTGGTACAATTTAACCAAGCTTTCTTACTAACACTAACTTGGAAAGAGTTAGGCCTCTAAGCTAAGTTCGTAACTGAGCTGGTGGCAAATTTAATTTGTAAAGTAAAGCTTTATTTTCCAGTAGATTGGTAGGCCTACATAGTAGTGAAGTGAGTGAAGGCCTAGGTCAACATGGGAATTCCATAAGAACCATGGTTCTAGCCTACCTAGCCTAGATGCATAGTAAAATTACATTACTTGTAGGCCTATTATATCACATCCCACAATCTCCCTTAGGCCTATAGGCCTAGGTTATTATATTTATTTACCATATGTGTATGTGTTGTGTTTTTTTTATGTTCAGGTTCCAGCGAGGAGAGTAATGAAGATACACAACTCGCAAATGAACCTGATTCAGAAGCAGCAGTGGATTCGGACTCCAATTGCTCAGCCCCCGACAATGCCGAAAGTGAAAGTATTGATCAAGACGTCCACGACAACAGCAGTGCAAGTAATTCTGGTAATGATGGTGGAAGTTTGGATGATAGTTTTGAACTTGACAATAATCTCTCTGACAACAGTGATAATGATGAAAACAATGATGACATCCCATTATATGAAGGAGCTCCAATTACTGGAACTGAAAGCCTTGTGGCCATTCTGACCTTTTCAACCACACACAAATTAACAGGTGAATGTATTTCAGACCTGCTCGAACTCATACGTTTACACTGTAAGCCAACAAATAACTGTTTTAAGTCACTGTATAGTTTTAAAAAAACATTTAAGCGTAGGATCCACACCTATTATAAAACATTATTTTTGTTCAAAATGTAACTCGTCACTAGAAGAAAGGGATGCCTTATGCACTTCATGCCATCTTCCTACTAGCTCCGGCTATTTTTTAGAAGTCCCGCCAATTTCACAGCTTCAAAATATGTTTCAGCGGCACAACTTCTATGAGGACCTTCAATACAGATTTAATAGAATAAAAGATAATCCAGATGACATATCTGATATCTATGATGGGTTGTTATACAAACGTTTTTTTGAAAACAACGGTATGTTGTCAGATCCACGAAATATATCTCTTATGTGGTATACTGATGGAGCTCAAGCTTTTAATTCTTCTAAGTTGTCCATCTGGCCTTTGTGATTTGTAGAAAATGAATTGAAATATAAAAAAAGATTCTACAAAGAAAATATTTTAGTTGCGGGCATATGGTGTGGTTCAAAGCCAATTCCTAATCTTTTTATGAAGCCATTCTACGACTGTTTTGACCAGCTCTTTGCTGGTATAGCAGTGAATTTGCCAGTTCCATATTTGCCAATTGAGGTAAAAGCAATGCTGTTGTGTGGAACTGGGGATTTGCCAGCTAAAAGTTTGTTTCTAAACATGGTCCAGTTTAATGGTACATATGGATGTTTGCACTGTGAACATCCTGGTGTAACTCATCATCTTGGGCCAAGGAGTTGGGTTCATGTGTACCCTTATGAGGAGAACATGAACATGCGCACTCACTCCAGCATATTGAATCACTCTACAACAGGTACTGCCAAAACTCCCGTTTGTGGTGTCAAAGGACAGTCTATAATTTCGTTAATTGTCCCAGATGTTATTAATGGCACTGCCATAGAAGCAACGCATGTGTTTTTAGGAGCTGCTAAAAGGCTAACACGCTTATGGTTTGACTCTTCCTTTCGAAATGAGCCATTTTCTCTTGCGTCAATGGTTGAAGTAATTGATGAGAGACTATTGAGCATAGCACCTCCTAATACAGTTCAAAGAGTCCCTCGCAGCTTAAACGATTTGGTTAATTGGAAAGCCTCCGAATATAAAAACTGGATTCTTTATTTCTCAGTTCCAATTTTGACTGGCATAATGGATGTGGAATATCTGGAACACTATAAATGTCTAGTTTTGGCTATAACAATACTGCATGGAACAAGTATTTTTCCGGATTCCTTAAAACTTGCCTCAGATAATCTAATATTGTTTGTTAAAGGCTTTGCTGAACTATATGGGGGTGACATGCGATATATGTCGATAAACATACACAATCTCTTGCACCTGTCAAACTCAGTTATTCAACTTGGACCACTTTGGGTATATTCCTGTTTCCCATTTGAAGATCTCAATGGCAAACTTTTACAGCTAATCCATGGCACACGCTATCCAGAACTTCAGATATGTTCCTCTCTATCAGCACTTCTTAACACAGACAGCTTAGTTAAAAGTCTTGACCACAATAGTGTTACACACTCCTACTGCTCAAAGTTAAAATTAAGAGTTCAAAATCTCGTCGTTGTAATACAAATGAACAAATAAATGCAGATATCTGTATCGTAGGTACTAAAAAGAAACTTCAACATGCATCCCCTTTGGTAAGAGAAGCCTTGGTTAATTCTGAATATTTGCTTGGCGGTGTGATTGAAGTTTTTCATCGACTAAGAAAATCAAACCGTATCTTTACTTCCAAGTCGTACGTCAGGGCAAGAAAAACTATGTCACATTGTGTTTCATATCATTATGGAAACGAGGTTAATTGTATTGGAATCATACAGTTCTATGTAAAATATCTTTATTGTGAATGTTTGGAGCAATGTGACTGTGTTGCAAAGTACTTGGCTATTATCACACCATACACTGTTACAACAAATGGAAGTTTGATGAAAAACATAGCTACAGGAAGTTATGTATGTAAAAGAATATTGCCATCAAATACTGCAATTGCTGTGAATGTTGAGCAACTACATTCAGTGCTTTTCCACGTTAAAGTTGGGGGAACCGAGTACGTTATTCATCCAGTTAACGATGTTGAGGTTGAATAATGTACACACGATAAATTCATAATACGCGGGCGGAAGCGGAAACAAAATACTTGTTCTTCTGCTTCAGCCAAGAATGTAGGCTAGTTGCTCGCACACACCAGACACTTGCCCAAGAACAAAAGCATATGTTGACAGTTCCGATGTATGCACACTAGTTACTTAATTCAATCTCAATACTCTCAATGTACAATTAAACAATTATGATTGTCGATTTCATTTGGAGCATCAAAATGAGATGGGTCTACCTAGACGTAGCCTGCTCAATTGAAAGTTTCCAACCCACCAGAGCTAGCCTAAACAGTCTCAAGTGGGCTTGCACAATGCACATACATACACATACATACACAATACATATGTAGTAGGCTTATGGTACCGCAGATAAGTTTAAGTAGGTATCGTACAATATCTGCCATACTTACCCAAGAACATAACAATATTCCTATTTTAATATTATATTTATTATATTTAGGCCCTATTATATTTAATATTATTTATTTATTTATTTATTTATTTATTTATAGGGCTGTGCAAATAGTGATTTTTCACCTTTGAATCGAATTTCGAATGATCAAAGTAGAAAAGTTTGAATATCGAATATTGACTAATTTTATCTTCGAATAATTTTGAATAATGATGAAAATAACAACAAATGCGACACACAAAACACTGAAGATCTGAAATTGAGGGAAATAGTCAAACAGCAGCTGTTGTGTTTGTTGTAGTTGTAGTCACCACAAAAGTCAAATAAATTTTTCGATTTGTCACTAGCGCGCTCTGTCGATAAAAATGTGAACTTCTTACTCTCTTGCGTCGAAACATCAAACTACTTGCACTTCAAGCAGGCTTTTTAATAGATGTGCGTTAATAACCACGAGACTCGCAAAAGCCAAAATAGTTTGAATTTTGAATAGTTAGGCCTACTATTCGAATTTCGAATCCAATATAGGTAAAAAATTATTCAAGAATATTATTCGAAAGTCGAATATTTGCACAGACCTATTTATTTATTTATTTATTTATTTATTAATTTAAAGATATTTATTTTTGTAGAGAGCTGGTGTTACGGCAAGAGAATGAGGAAAAGGATGAGTTGCTGAGCTTGGCAGGCCGGTGCTGATTCGGTGATGCGGTGATACCCAAGATAAATGGTGGAAACACCCCTTTACCCAACTAAATGTCGTTGGAAAACAGGTTGTGATATATTTATTTATTTATTTATTTATTTATTTATTTATTTATTTATTTATTTATTTATTTATTTATTTATAGATATTTATTTTTGTAGAGAGCTGGTGTTACGGCAAGAGAATGAGGAAGAAGATGAGTGGCAGAGCTTGGCAGGCCGGTGCTGATTTGGTGATGCCCAAGATAAATGGTGGAAACACCCCTTTACCCGACTAAATGTTCTTGGAAAAAAGGTTGTGATTTTTTATTTATTATTTTATTTATTTATTTATTTATTTATAACATTGAGTTTACGAACTGTAACTTGTCACTATATGATGCATAGATGACATATTATTAATAACCCTTAACAAAATAAGTAGTCAAAGATGTGCCATAACGTTGTCAAAAGGTTGTTACAGCGCTAAAACATAGTCTAAGATGAGTAGACTAAGTTTTGGATGGTATTAAAAACATTCCCAAGTAGTAGTCTAAAGAATCTACCCAAAACATCGCTAAAACATAGTGTAAACATAGCTACGCAATTTGCTAAAACATAGTCAAATAATAGTTGAAAGAACCCTCCCCAAAACATCGCTAAAACATAGTCATAAGACTTCATTAATGAAGTAAGTAATTGAAACATCGGTGGTTAAAAAGCAGTCTTATCTTTCGCCACATCGTAGTGTACTAAATCATAGTATAAAGTATGTATCATAAATAAATGCATGTATATTTATAATTTTGTATTTTAGTTATTAGGGCCTAAACGTCTTTCCTATTCAGTTATAAAAATTGAACGGCCTGTATATATTAGTGTACCAGTAACGATTATTACCATAAAAACCATGTACATTTAAAATATATTTATTGATTACTACGGTGTATTGAAGCAAAAGCCCACTGTGAGGACATAATTGTTTGATAGTAGTCGTCGTAAAATTTCCTCCCACGAGAGATCGAACCCAGAAACTCCGGCTTAAATTGTTATGACAATTGAAATCATTAAACATACATATACTAATTGTAATTCAAAGATGGACATTAGGCCTATCAATTGGTAAATCCTAAATAAACATAATTTTTAAGTTTAAATACATAGTTTTATTTTTAAATTAGCATCATCAAGTGTTATCAATAACTATTAAAATGTACTAGTATTTCATTCAGAAATCAATTACACCTCTCGTTATTTACTCATTACATATTTTACGAGGACGAAAAGGAAAGTTGTGAGTGCTTTTTTATCACTTGTATATAGCCTATTGCCATTGGTCACCTAAATGACATTTTTGTAGCCTTAAGGCTATTCGAGCGTGTTTTTCTATTTCCCCAAATATGCTACCAAGAAATTTTCCAATTTCCAAGAAAGTAAACATGCCCATTGACCTGGGAGTCTTGATTGAACAAAGCACGCATCAAATGACTAAAAGGAAGGAGCATAAATATAATTTCAATTTACAATATTTACTAGCATTAATATTCAATTTTGTGTATTTTGTGAATACATTTGAACATTAAAGTACTAGAAAAAGAAGTGGAACGTCGTTCCGACTTGAAAAAAAGTACCGAAACGGTTCCGGCGCGTTCTGGCCCCAATACACCACTGTGTTCACTGGATGATCAACATATGTATCTTCCGGCATTTCAATCCAAACTATCAATTCATGAATATTTGAAACATTTGTAGCAATAGTTGTCTCCGTCACCTCAACATTATATATGAATGGTGTAATGGATGCACCTTTGTTGATAACAATTTTGATGATTGCATAGTATGTTGCTGGCAGGCAGAAGCAGCGTTTTGTGCATAAACATTGTGAAAGGCGCAAAAACTGTTGAGCCAATCCAATTGAAAAGTTTGACCCTTGCTTGAATGATATGCAATGTGACAATTTCCTTTGTCCTCTTGTATAGTCACAACATGTAATTTCAACCCCACATTTCTTCAATCTTTAAAAAGATTGGCAAGACAGAATGTCTCTATGAACCCCAGCGTTCCTCAAAGCATTGAGCTCTAGCGGTGACATGTTTTGACAATAAGAATAAGATTCAAGAGCATGTAGGTCATAGTCTATTGTTTCGGCTATTTTTCGGACTTTTCCTTTGAAGTTCATACGTTTACATACAGATTTAATGATGGAATTAGGTGATAAATTGTCAAACATTAAAGGTATTATCATATGAGTTACTACTGCCTTACAAATTTGCAACTGCGCATATTGTGTGCCATTGACTAACTTTGATAATTGACCATTTTTATCTTCAAATTGAAAGCATGATGTGACCCATAATGGACCAAGGTCACACACTACTTCGGTTAAATGCAGTAACTGACGTACATTGATTGACATAAATCATAATTGTTGAAATTGCTTTACGAATTGTTTAATATCATGTGTGCACTGAAATAGTTCCATTTGAGATATGCTACTTTTATTTAGAAGATACATACAGGAAACAAATAATATAAAATGCTCCATATAGCAGTCATCCATTATACCTGTAAAGAACAGGTATCGAGTAATAATAAAACAAAGCTTTTAACTCGTGCGCTTTCCAATATTTCATGTGGTTTTTTATTGAGTGTGGCACCCTTTGGATAAAGCTTGGCCTTCTTCTTCTTTTTCATATGCCCGCATTTTTGGCTTACTGGGCCATTTAATAGCCAATATTCTCTTGTCTACTACAACATTCACCATTTTACTCAAAGAAAATGCATGACTACTAAACTCAGAATCAAACCACAAATTACAGAGTCTTCGCACTACTCCCAAGTAGACTCCATAACGTCAATAGCAGTTGATTTTATTATATCGCATACAATTGCCGAAATAATCGATGGACCCTTTATTCCAACACTGGCACTTTCGAAACCCTGGCTTTTTCACTAAAAATTATCGTTTCCTCATGCATTTTTAAACTAAGGTTTTCTCCATATGGATACACATGACAGAGCTTCTTGCACCTAAGATGTATGCTTCACCTCTTTCCTTGCATCTGAAGCACCCATAATTACCAACATATTGGGTGCTGTTGCAAAAAATACTTTTTGATGGCAGTCACATGTTCCACACAAACCATTCCTTTAACATTTAGAGATTCATTATTCGAACTAACTTTTATCATGAAACCTTGGTTCTGAAATATCAGTAGAGAATCAAAAATACACCTCATAAACAGGTGTGGTGCCGGCTTTTGAATGCCAAACCATAAGCCTGCCATAATAATATTCTATTTAAGAATTCTCTTTTTAAAAGGTAATTCGTTAATACGAAAATAAATTGGCCAGATATACAAAAGTTAGATGATTTGAAAATATAGACACACCGTCAGTATACCACATAAAAGATATATTGTTAGGATTAGTTAAGAAGCCATTAGGCCCAGAAAAACTTCTGTAAATTTCACCATCATAAATATCTTCAATATTATCTTTGAATGTTTTCTTCCTACTGAATTTGTGCTGCAAATCATTAAAGAAACCTTTCCTGTTGAATAACGACTGAATCTGATACAGCAGAGATATTTCTAGAAAATAGCTTATGTTGTTTGCAAGGCATTTTCAGCAGGCATCTGTTTTGTTAGGTAACAATTGTAAACACTCTGTACAAAATTAGTGGAATTTAAGTTGTGCATTTCCTGCAGAGATAATCTTATTAAAAAATAAAAAGGTAGCGGGAAGTTTTGCAAAGATTATAGGGTGCATGCAGTGCAATGATAACAGTTCTAAAAGAGAGCTGGCTTCACCTGATAAATTGTAAGTTACACAAAACAACAGTATACTCAAAATGTGTTCAGCAACACTTAACCCGGCACCTGCATATAATGGTGTTTCATTGTTCAGCTCATCCTCGGGCATCTCGTCATCAGTAGGCCTACAGTCCGTTTCAATATCTTGTATTCCTTCACACTCTTCACCGACAGCAAAATCTTCATAACTGGAGTCAATTTCAATGTTTTGCAAACTTTGATCATCTTGTCTAAGGATGTTTTCACTGCCATCGATTCCGGAGTCCGTATCTTCCTCGCTCGCGTTGCTATCGAAATATTCCTCGTCACAACTCTCTTCATCCGTACCAGAAAACGTGCAATGATTGCCAGGTTTTTTATTTATTTTGTTCTAAAGTTCTACAAACACAAACACAATAATGATGTGCATGATCATCTTACTAGATCTACTCAAGATTTCTACATGACTATAGCCTAGTCAAAATAAGTGCTGTGGGCAAAAAACTTTTTGTGAATGGATTAAAAAAATTCAACTTATTACCTATCTAAAAATGTTGGTGGTTAAAGAAATCAAACTTTAAAAGTGATACAAAAGTGGGTTCAAGCTTAGCTTCCACTAGGTAAGTGGAAACTTGCAATGAAACTGAATTTTAATTTTAATTTAATTTAATTTTAATTACAATGCAACTTGACAAGTCTTGTCTAAAGAAAAAATACCAAGTTATCTACAAACAGGAAAAAATAGCAGAGTAGGCGTCCCAAACAACTCAAATACTAATAGATTATTCTAGTACTAAAAGAGCATTTCTAGATTGAAAACGGCAATCAATTAGGTATTGAATTTTGTGTTTTGGGCAACCTGCAACGTATATGGTGGTCAAAAGGCACAAAATTTACCGTCCACCCTGCAGTAGTGGCTAGCGAGAGGCATTCCTATGCTGAAGGTCGCGGGTTCAAATTTGACTTGATTTTTTTTTATGAACTTTTTTCAATTTTTCACGTTCTTGCCTGTTTTACTGTATGTTGGTACAAAAATTTAAGTTGAAATATTCATTTTCTGATACAAAAAAGTGAGGGTCAACATTTGCGTCACATCCAGAGTAGCCGCAACTTTACCGAAATATCTAGCGACTTGCGGACGCAGGTCTGCTAACGCAACTACCTTTGTGCATAAGTGTTTTTATAGCCCTATGATTTAACATATAGATTTGCCCAAGTCCGCCATTTTTAACGAGACGCAACTTTGTGCCGGTAAATCTTTGTGCATTTAGCGTCCCATGCATGTAATGTATTTTGAGTATTTTGAAAATACAAAGATACTCTCCAAGTTGTGTATTTTGAAATAAAAGATTCAAATACTTTTCAACACACTATTTGAAATTCAAAATACAAATGTATATCAAATACATATATTTGAAATACTGCCCATCTCTGTTGTTGGCCAATAACTGTGTTTGTATAATATTTTATTTGCACTTCTTCTTGTTTGGTTTTGCCATGCCATTTACATTTTGTAACATATTATTACAGGCCTACACAGACCTTGACATGTTCTATGGTTATTGTATTCTTTGCTGTGTATTCTCAATTCTCATGATGGTTTGCTTTTATTTTATATCGAGTTCCTGGTGAAATATAGTTGGCTATATAATCGTTAAACATTATCCCTACTTGGCCACCCAACAAATTGGACCAATGAATGTTCAAATAGCCAATCAGAACTTACCAATCAATCCTACATATTGTGTTATGTGCCTGCAGTTGTCAATTGTCAATCAAGTAATAAAGAATTTTACATTTTATAATTTTTACCCAAAGGTTCTGATCTTTACTTCCTTTATTTCTACACATTTATACTCACCTTTTTATAAATACTAGGGATGCACACTATAATCAATAATATTGTTCAATAATCGATAATTAAAAAAGGCTATGATCATATTGCATGTTGTTGTTTTATAACTTTAAAAAAAGGTCTTCAAAACACATCATGTAATAGGCCTAGTTCTTGTGCTTACGTTAACCACCGCTATTCAGTTTTTGCGGTATGTTAATTAATGATGATTATTTGTTATTTTACATTTACAGAAGCTTCAAGATCACACAGTTTCTTTTTGATTATCAACGAACTTTTAATTGAACTTTTATTTTGTTGTTGTGCGTCCCTACTGTTTGTATTGATTGTTCAATGTGCATATTCCAGGGTTGGGTCATTACACGTAGAATATTATTATTCTATTTACGCATAGAAAATAGTTTAGATTATGTAGAATATTAATTTATTTGTTAATCGTTGTTTATATTATATATGCAAGAAAAAAGTTACAAACAGAAATTAAGTTTGGAACAGACATTCTTCACACCTTCGCTAGGCTTACCGATTAATTAATATTTTAATTTGATGATTTCTCATAAATATTTTTTTAAATTTGTATAATAGATCCTAATAAAAATTATTATTATTATTATTGTAACAAAAATAGGCCTGATCCTATTAATAATGTAATTTAAATTGCACAACTTTGTTGTATAATTTTGAGTTGCATGAGGATAGGAGTGCATAGGCCTACTATAGGCCTATGGATGTTAGCAATGATTACAAATAAATGAAATAATCTAAAAAATTGCTTCACGTTTAGGCCTGTCACACATTATAACTAAAAGATGTACAATCTGATGAATAAGGCCTTAGGAAAGCTGGTAAAATCACTTGGGTCTATAATATATAATTTATAAATTGAGAAATTTCTGTAATTCCATACACGCAATATCTCAGACACTCCCCCACATAAATCACCTTGCTCTAAAGTCACAATTCTTTCTTTCAATGCCCGCAGTTTAAAGTGTATAAAAAGACAGGCAGACCTGCAACTCTGGCTTGAAGACAAACAGGCATCAATTCTATGTGTAAACGAGACTTGGCTGGACCCTTCCATTAACGACGGGGAAGTATTACCGAACAGCTACAGGGTGTTTCGCAAAGACAGATCGGGCTCAAGAGGAGGAGGTGTTCTTCTCGCTGTGCGGCCTGAACTCTGTCCCGTTCGGAGACTAGATCTAGAGTTGCCGGATGCGGAAGCTGTGTGGGTAGAAGTAACGGTTGGTGCAAACAAACTTCTGATCTGCTCTGCATACAGGGCTCCTAATTCAAGTGAAAAGGTGAATGGTGACCTCATAGCATCTCTTGATCTGGCTCAAGATGTCCAAAGCTCAGTGAAAGCAACCGTTGTCTGTGGTGACTTTAACTTAAGTGTTGATTGGCAGAAATATCCCATACCCCTTAATACAGTTTCCAATCGTTTTTTATCGGCATTTTTAAACCTATTTTTGCAACAACTAGTCACAGAAGCTACACGAATTACAGCTACATCTCGATCGTTGTTGGACCTGTTTTTATGTAATGACCCAACTCTGATTAAGGATGTATCAGTAATTCCTGGCGTTAGCGACCATCTTGCTGTTTCCACTACTCTTCAACTGGCACTTCCGAAAATTAAGAGGCTCAATGTAGATGTTCTTAACTATAAAAAAGCTAAATGGGATCTCCTTCAATCTTTATTCGCAAAACACTTACCTTCTTGTTCTTTGGATAACTCAATTGAACACATGTGGGCGGATTGGTGTAAAAACTTCTGGTGGTGTGTAAACCAAGCAATCCCCACGGTTACAATTAAAGGTAAACGGCGCCCTCCATGGATAAGTAAACAACTAATTAAACACATTCGAACTCGGGATGCACTTCATAAAAAGTGGAAAAAAGTTCCCTCGACACAAACTGGGAGAATTACCGGGTGTTACGTAACACCACCAGGGCCGCGGTGAGAAATGCCCACTCCGACTATGTCTGGGAGCTAGGAAAAGCACAAAACTCGAAACAGTTGTGGAAATACATTCATTCCAAACGGGGCAGTGCTGCTCCCTTGCATTTTAACATTAACGGAGTTAAGGTGTCAGACTCTTCCGAAATCGCCAAGAGCTTTAGCTCAAAGTTCAAAAGTAATTTTTCAGTTCCCCTTGCAAAAAGCAAAAATGTAGGCCCAATATTGCCCCCATCTCGTTCAAATACCGGCATACCATTCACAAACGTCTACGTCACCTCGTCTGAAGTGTTCGCTGCACTCAAGAAGTTACGCCCAGGTTCAGCCTGTGGGCCTGATAAGATTCCTTCTCGTGTACTACACGTATGTGCTAGATCCCTTGCTCCGTCTTTGGCCTATCTATTTAACGTTTCTCTAAATTCCGGAACCATACCTCAACAATGGAAAACAGCAAATGTGGTGCCAACTTTTAAATCAGGGTTGAGGGATGACATCAATAATTATCGTCCGATATCTCTCACCTCAGTAGTATGCAAAGTACTGGAGAGAGTTGTATCCAAGCACCTAATTCACCACCTTCAGACAAACCATTTTCTTAACAAACAACAACATGGGTTTATTCAGAGACGCTCTTGTGTCACGATGCTAACTAAGGCTATAGATATGTGGCAACATGCTTTAGACAGTGGAACGTCGAAGCAAGTTGATGTTGTTACCCTCGACTTTAGCAAAGCGTTCGACCAGGTTCCTCACGAGCGTTTATTGATGAAACTGGAGTCATTGTACAACGTTAAGGGTAAAGCATTAGCTTGGATATCATCGTTTCTTTGTAACAGGCGTCAAAGGGTGGTTTATGACGGTGTTTCATCTACGGATGTCACTGTTACGTCTGGGGTACCGCAAGGTTCCGTTCTGGGTCCATTGTTATTTGTGATATTTATGCTAGATCTACCGCAGTGTGTTGAATCAAACCTGCTGCAGTATGCAGACGACTGCACATTATTCAGGCCTATCTCCAGTTTAGAGGACATTCACACACTTCAGAGTGATCTAGCTAATATTAAACTGTGGTGTGATATCAATGAAATGAAACTGAACCCGTCTAAGAGTAATGTGTTAACACTGACCCGTACTAAAGTCATATTAGATCACAATTACAGTATTCAGGAAACTCAGCTACATCGCTGTAAATCCACCAAACTTTTAGGCCTCGTAATTACAGAAAATCTCAAGTGGAACAAGCATGTGAACGTAGTTCGGGCAAGGCTTCAAGAACGTTGGGCTTTATTTCCAGGAGCCTCTATGGGTGTCGTTCAAGCGTTGCTCGATCTATGTACCTCACTCTTGTACGACCTATCTTCACTTGGGCTACTCCGGCATGGCACCCTACAACAAAATCTAACCTCTGTAAGCTAGAATCTCTTCAAAACCGCGCGACTAAATTCATACAGAGAGGTCGATGTGGTGGATCGGATGATAGATTAGAGAGGAGCCAAATCCCAAGTATTGACAACTTCCTAAAACAAACAGATCTCATATTTTTGAAAAAGTGTTTCTGCGAAGTGATTGACCTAAACCCTTTAGAACGAATCAGGTTGTCTTACCGGTCTGTACCTCGGAAACACAGTTTTTTTTTGACACCACCGATTGCACGCACAGTTGCGTATCAATCAGGTTTTTACTGTAGATCAACTGCTCTCTGGAACGCTTTGCCTGTCACTATAAAAGCTAACTCAAATGTGAAACACTTTATTTCTGCAATAAAAGAATTGTTTAATAACCCAGCCTCGCGTGAATCTATTCGCAACAATAACATTCAACCAAATCATTCTCAAAATTTAAATTACAATAATCTGATATCTTATCTCTCATAGGTAAGTGTGTAATCTTCTCAATGAATGAATTTCATTGCTACCATTAAATTCATCTTGTTGCAGTACAGTATAGTCACCTTCTGACAATAATGGTCACAATCATATAATTATTTTAAAAGTTCATCAATATCGTAATTACCAGTAACCTCACTTCATTGCAGTACAGTACCCATTTTTCTTCCATAAACTTGCTGGACATAGCAATGCTCGCTTTAACTGGACACTCACTACAGTCTCTTCTTAAGATTAATTGCATTATACTTAAGAATTGTAATTACTAATATAAGTTTATTTCTAAGACTTAGATAATTTCCTAGTAACTTAATTATTATTATTATTATTCCTATGTTTATGTTATTAGCCATAGCAACTATATTATATTGTATAATTATAACATATCTCATAGCCGTATGGCCTGCTGGTGCGTGTACAGTTCTCTGGGGAAATACAAAAATTGTATATGCATTAGTTGGAATATTGTTCACCTAATTTGTATAGTTTTATAACTAGTAACTTCTTTAGATTTTAGAATAGCTGTACATTATATTATTAAATTCACATTGCTAAATTGAGAAATTGAAAAATTGAAAAATAAATGTAATGTGCACTTCTATGTATATTATTTTATAACTGCTTTAGTTAATAACTTATAGATTGTATTTTAGTTTGTAAAAAAAATTAGTTTGTTATGCATTATGTGTTAGTTTATAAATGTATTTATATTGTAGTAAATGGTGGCAAGACACTTTTTGTGTTATGGGGCTATGCCCTTTTATTCTTGTCGCCATCAATATGCTCTGTATATGGTTTAATAACTGTACGTTGCAAATTGAAAATAAATAATAATAATAATAATAATAATAATAACTAATAACTATTACCTACTAACTTTTAAGTTTTGTTTTTAAACATGAATCCCATACTGGTTTCCTAACAGGTCTAATAATAGCTATTAGCTAGTGATGGGAATTTTCATGAAAATTTACTTCATTGAAATTTTCAAACCGCTGAAAATTTATACTTAGTTTAGATAAAAATATTTTTTTACACAGGTAATCTTCAGGTAAAACAAAATTGTTGCTTCCTAGGACAATTACGGTAGCTAGACTACGGTGCTTGGCTGAATGCGTGACATGGCCAGCAACAAAATAAGCTACCGGCTAGAATATGAGGTTTTTATTATTTATGAAATGTAGGCCTTACCTACATCAAATTGTCAGTAGCCTGTAGTGAAGTGAAGTCATTATGAGACACGTTAGTAGACCCTAAGTGCGTAAAGGGCACAAGTGTAGGGTAGGCCTACATAGGTTTAGAGGTAGAAAAAATAAGACAGGCCTAGAACTAATAAAAAATTAAACATGAACTTGAACCTTGTTTAGCATAGGCCTAGTAGACTACTAGGCCTTCATGCTGGATCAAGCTGGATCCAGCCTTGTGTAGGGGGAAGTAATTGAAAGTTAACAGCTGCTCAATACATGACTCGCTCACTCGTCTAACGACGACTTTGGCGATTTTCTAGTACATTTTGATAACACCACAATAAAAACAAGTTTAGTTTTGACAATGGTTTCATTGGTTTGTCTTTGGGAGGGAGAATTAAGTAATTACAAGTATATGTAATCCTACGGGGGGCGGGGGAGGTATTCGTTGAATAAATTAGTGAATTGCACACCTGTTAGCAACGAGAAGACTGTAAGTTTTGTATCGATGCAACCACTAGTTGGTTAAAACGTATCGGCAACTTGTCTTTTCATCTCTCTGTGCCTATGTGCGATCCACCTAACGTTTCAATTTCCCCACACTGAAACATGTTAATTTGTGTTTCTAGTTCAATTATCAGTAAAAAGAAGACTATACATACGATAAGTTGATTTATTCAATATCAATTTACTCATATTATGTATTTCGATATGCAAATTTTAAGTATGGTTTATTTTCTAACAATTTAGTAACTTAGTAAGAATAATGCACATACTATTAAAAGCCAAAAAATGCCCCGTAAAAAACGATCCTTGTGTATATGGTTACTACCGTTGCCGCTTGCGGAGAACTACGTACCCAACAAGTTCTAATATTATTTTCAAAAAACTTTTAATGTTGTACTTCATTACCAAAGACAATAAAAAAAATTACTTAGACCTATATTTAAAATAATTTGATTTTGTGAAGCACTGTAACAGTGATAACCTCAAACTTGCCATCTTATGTTGTTTTATTTAATTATTTAATTGGATGAGCGAAGCGAGCGAAGCGAAGATTCCATTTCACTACACTGGAGAAAAAAATCCGGATTTTTTAATTTTTTTAATTTTTGTGTGACTGTTAACACGATTCTGGCTAAACCGATACTCCAATTGCGATGAAATTTTATGGAGGCCTTCAAAATCTCTAAACTTAGAACTGCCACGTTTTTGAGCGCAATCGGGAAATTTTATCTCATAAAAAACGCAATTTTACGATTTTTTTCAATTTAAAAAAAAAATCTTCGACTTATAACACCTACATGCTTTATTCGATTGTAATGATTTTTTCACAGGACCTAAATTTTATGAATTTATATATTCGTGTGAAATTTGAGCGCAATCGAAAAATTATCTCTTATGAAAATCACAATTTTACGATTTTTTTAAAACTTAAAACATTCTTCGACTTATAACACCTACATGCTTTATCCGATTGTAATGATTTTTTCACAGAACTTTAATGTTAAGAATTTATATATTAATGTAAAATTTGAGAGCGATCGAAAAATAATTTCTTATGAAAATCGAAATTTTACCCTTTTTGTTTAAAAAAAAAATCTTTCACTTATAACACAATATATACATGCTTTATCCGATTGTAATGCTATTTTCATAGAACCTTAATTTTATGAATTTATATATTTGTGTGAAATTTGAGCGCAATCGAAAAATAATTTCTCATAAAAATCGCAATTTTACGCTTTTTTCGTTTAAAAAAACATACGCTCATCCAACAACGCGCCTGAAAAAGCGTTTGCGAAGCTTCCTAGTATTTCAAAGTTATATGGTGTCAGTTTGGTTATCATTTGTTTCATTTGGTTTACAAAGGTAGGCAGTGCACGGAGATGGGGTTTTTAACAGTAACCAATTGCTACCAACACAAACCAACGTAAACCATTTCGAAATCGAATGTTGGTTTGCTTTGGTATATTTTGGTGATGTTTGGTGATGTGAATATACACGTCACAATTACTCACCAAAACAAACCAACATTGTAGTGAAACTTTGGTTTGAGTTGGTAAACAGTGGTAACTAAAATAATTCTTTAGGTTTGCTTTGGTAAGATAATGTGACTTAAAGGTCATGTCCATGTCTTCCAATTTTGGTGATGTGATTTCGTTGGTGATGTTCGGTTTGCAATGGTTTACTCTTGGTGATGTAAAACAGGCCTTGGTTTACAAGATATGACTACTTTGTGACTAGAATGTTTGAAATATTTTTAGTACGGGGCCAGTCATTCTGAGGTCATGTTCGGTTTTCATTGGGAGTCTTGGCGCCAATTCACAGACGGACAGACTAATAAAATATGCGCATAGGAGATATAATATGACGAATGAACAATGCCGAAGACGATTGCGATCACGACGTGAGACCCCCCCCCCCCCCTTACCCCTACCCGTGGCTGGTTCTGACCAGCATGGGTCTTCCCTCCTCACATCCACTAGGCTGGAGTGGCGCATATTGAAATAACAGTCGACGCGCCCTTAATCCAAATAAACCAAAAACTCCCAATCATACGATGAACTTGCCGCTACAAATACGCAACATTTCTTATCCGAAGTAATTTGATCAACCAATTAAATTCACATCACATATACTTTCCACATAAATATTTTGTCGGTTGTCATCACTTTCATCTCTATAATTATTTTATTTTATTATTTATTACAACTATATGATCATTTAATCATTGATCATTTAAGGCTCTTCGCGGCACGAGATTTCCACAGATTTTGAGTGTTTTAGCAAGATATTGGCGAGCGTCGATGCCGTTTCTTGTTGTAAATTTAACAAACAAGAACTCAATTCAATAATTAACAATATCACATGGTGACTCAATTCAATAATTAACAATATCACTGGTGGCGCAAAATGACCTAAGCGGTTGAAGCGCCCTAGTTTCTCACGTTCTCGTATTTGTAATCGACTGGATGTAACTTATGTGATAAGATTTTTTTAGTTGTCCTCCTTTGCAAATCAGTTTTTTAACTGAATCTGGTAGACGGTAAATAAATGAATAACCAAAAATGTCGGTTGTCACAAACTAGTCTTTTTAGAAATGATTGTCAGGGGGGGGGGGGTTAAGTGCACCTTCGTACGCTACCTCGTGCAGTGTCTGGGCTGTTAGTCTCTATGTTGTCTCTATGAACATGTTTTAAAACTCATTATCCACTTAAACACACAGTGTTAAAACGGTCGTGTTTTACCTACCCGAGCCGACCCGACCCGAGAACCCGAAGCTGTTTAGTACCCGAACCTGGGGGCCTAGCCTCGACGAACTGTCGGAAAGTATTTTTTCGGGCCCACCACGAAAACCGAATTTCGGAAAGTCTAGCCTCGACGGTATTTTGCGACAGTCGGATTGAGGAACCCGAATTCGTAAAGTTTCCGACAACTATCCCAGCCGTTGTCGGAACATAATTTATTCAACCAATGGGAGAGCGCTCAGACGCGAGCGGTGGGAACGACAAGGTTTTGAAGGCAGTGGTCTTCGCCCACTTTTAGTAAACAAAATAACACATGGGACTTGACAAGTGTCAATCTGTAGACGTAAATGTTCCCAAGACCTTTTCAAAATCGGTTTTGGGAGCCTAGGCGTCAGTTCTTGAGTAATGCCATGCAATCTTATTTGAAATATTGCATCAGCAAAAGGAGAACAAGGATTCTGGTGGTCTAGGCCTACCCAACGATAGGCCTACGAGGTTCATGAGGTATGTTTATCTTAGCCTAGTACCTAGGCCCTACATCATAAAGTTCATCATAAAGGACCTAGCCTTTGTTTAAATTTTGCACACAAATCTAGCCCTGTCACAAGTAGTAGGCCTATGTAGTATCTGCTAATCTAGGCCTACGAAAGACCTGAGCTGACTTCACCTAACCTAAAATAGGGACCAGGGAACTTCAAGCCCTAGGCCCCTGTGCATAAGCCTAGGAAGTAGGGCCTACATAAGATACACAAGGGCCAATCCTTAACCAAACTAAAGCATAGGACTAGTTAGGTTCAACGCTGTTACAACTCTAGGCCAGCCCATGCACTAGGCCCTACGCCTAACTTACTGACTCACTAGAATTACAAACAGGCCTAGAGAGCATTGTCAGACCTAAACATGGACATAAACCATCGGCTTGATAGGCCTAGGCAATCTTTAGGTCATATCAGATCATTGTAATGTAGTGTGCATTGCATTCAGGGGACTTAATTTAGGTTCGGCCTATGTGGGGGAAAAAAAACTCAAAAGTGTAATCCGCGTTCCAGCCCACGTTGGACGCTAGTAATATAAACGGGGAATAAGTAATATAAAGTAGTGCCTTTGCTAGAGAACTTGAACTAAAAACTATTATTTTTTACAGATGCAATTATAACCTATGATTGTTATGGTCGTGCGGCAGCTTAAAATGAAGAACCGTTTAAACTACTGTACTTTCAGCACCGGTACCCTAGCCCCTGCAGTAATCAGCACATGGAATGAGTTACTGATGTCGTGAAGAGGTAAGATTTTATGTAGGGCAGGTGGGGGCAGGGGTAAGCCCTACATATTGCAAGTGTGGTCAGGAAACCGGCTCTAGTGGCTGCTTACGTCTAACGTGCTCTGCCGTCACATACGGCAGGTTTAGAAGCCCATCAGACAGCAGTCTCATGTTTTTATTTAGCATAGGCCTATTATGATTTGCCGTTATTCAGGCCATCAAACAAGAAGTTTACAATAAACTTACATCAAATAAATTAAAAATATAATAATTATTGTAAGACCATAGGTCTAGGTCAGACTTCTAAAATATCACCAATCTATACTGGTAGCATACCAAGGCCTACGCAGATATGTATCGAAAATAATGTCAAAAATTACTTGGGCCCCTAATGTAAAAAGCCTAATGGATAAATTCTATTAGGCGTTTAGGCCTATGTATTTTAAAATCTTGGCCATGTAGCCTAAGACTACTTATTCTAAAAGGTGGAGGCTTATTTTAAAGAAGACTAAAATGTAGATTAGTTGAACTTAGTGAATAAATTATCTCAAAGACAAATACCGGCACTCACATTCTCTACCAAACTCTCCTCGGCCACTTGAGATTCAAATTAAATTCAGGCCTCGCCTACTGTGATATAGGTAGGACTTAGTTTTCATTACAACTAGCTGGCATATTTAAAAAATTAAATCAAACAATCAGGCTTAGTAATTTAAAGAAGAACATGATTTAGGCCAAAATTAATGTCATCCAGATTTTTATTACAAGTAGTAGGGCTGTAGCACACAATTCAATAGGGAGGCTACTACATGATTTTTTTTGTTGACAGTTTCCTGAAGGTGGGCATCAACTAGCTGCCAATGGGTGTGCCTCTAAAATCTCCTAGACCTTCCAGCACTTGCAGTTGGCCTACTGGTACCTGTAGTGTCTGGAGTGGATCGTTGGCTACAGCGGCACAGCCTCAAGAAAAAGTCCCCAAGGAGAAGAATCTCTCAATTTATTATGCCTTCAAATATTATAATAAACTACTAACTACAAAACCAACTTGCCTAAATTCCATATTACCTGTAGGGCCTATAGCCTATACAAATAAAACAAAATATTGTGTGATATACTGCAATTCAATGATAGATCTTTCCCCATTACTGTTTTATTAGCCTACTAGCAATGTATGCGGGTTGAAATGAACTCAACCGGCCTTGAAACCCGTGTCCGTTTAAACTATGAATTATTTTAACCGCAATAACCTGCATCGAACTCGAGCAATGTAAACGGGTAAAAAACTATTGTACCTACACCTACACCCTGCATACCTTATGTTCTTTAAATAATTTTTCTTACAATAGGAAGGTCTAGAAAATCATAACATAAAAAGACTTGACTATGCCATTTCTTTAAAAGAATTCGTTCAACCTGTACGCATACTTAGAGAAGGAACTTTTTAAAAGAACAAGTTCCATTTTCCCGGAACTTGATTTATTTTAATGTTGAGGAACTTTTAATTGATCTAGTTCATATTTTCAAGGGACTTTTTAGAAAGTTCCTTAAAACATTCCAGTATAATAAAGTAGTCAATTTTGTACTTAGCACCACTTTTCAGGATTGTTAGCAAACAACTTGCCGTTATGGATCATTTATAATTTTCATATCATACGTAGCATCATGATTCATGACCCTACGCTCACCGTGCTCTTTGACAGCCGTACGCAATACGCATGCTTGCAAGTTGCACGTCAGTCACTCTGCAGTCGCATTAAAAAAGTTAAAATAAAAGGGAACCTTTTTAAGGAACTTTAGTTTCTTTTTATGAGGAACTTGAACTTTTTAGAGGTAAGGGTGTAAAAAGGAACTTTAAAGAACTTTATAAAAGTTCTTTTTTTAATTGATGAACTGAATCTTTTATAAGCTCCTTTTAAAGGAACTCCCCAGGTATGCCTGTATGATACATTTGTTTTTGTCAACTTGGTGCTGTGGGTTAAGGTGTACCGGGTATGTCATATTCAGTGGCTTCAAATTGCTAACAAGCAAAATAAATTATGAAAATCTACATTGACTCGCTTGCACGCAGTTCTATGCATGGCGTAGGCCTAAATCTGGAACGCATAAAGCTGACTGCACTTGCTCGCTACGTACTAAGGTGACTCGAGTGCTGAATATTAGTACATGAATCTAATATCTATGCTTCAAAATGAAGAAGGATCTGGGTACAGGTTCAGACAGACTTTTTACTTCAAAAGGGTATCATCCATTATGAACTAAATTCTAGTTCTATTCGATTCGTAGTTTTTTTATGGATGCCGTTGCAGCTTTCAATTCAATTTTTGCAATTGACGCTGAGCTGAGGTAAAGAGAAGGAAGAGAGTATATTCCAAGAGTTGCTGCTGCACTAGAATGTTACAAGGTCAATTTTATACGTTGTTCCAAAATTCTACACGCAAGTTCGTAAGTTGCGAGTGACTTTAAATATAGGTAGGCTACCGGTAGTGACTAGGCCCAATGTTTTTAGACAGTAGGCCTAGTTCAGTGCTACTTTATCACTGGGTTTGTAGCAAATTAAGCGGCGTATGGTGTGTGTCCTTGTAGGGAATTTTTGGCGTTACCTCATTTTGCAGTGGTGCCGGTCAATGATCTCTACCGGTACAGAAGAAAGAGTAGGGGCCTGGCCTAGGCCTTTGACTTGTAGCCTAGGGCCCTACACTAGGCCTTTCTAACCACCCACAGGTAGGCCTAGCTAACTGGTAACCTACTTCCTACAGTAGGCCTAGGCCCTACAAAAAAAGCAAGGCTTAGACCTGGTGGGGCCTAGGCTAGGCTAGGCTTAGCTTACAATTATTTATAGCCTACTAGGCCTAATCCTTTGGGGTAGGGCCTAGGCCTACCTAGGCTAGGCCCTACCATAGTAGCCCTAGGGCCTATTTAGGCCTAGGCCTAGACCAATAACCTTCCCTTAACTTGGGATATGGCTAGGGGCTAGGGAGTGCCTAATCATCCAATAATTAAGCTGTTTCGTAGGCTTTAGCATTAACAAAAAAAATAGACCTAGCTTAGGCCTTTGTGTGGGTAATGCAAATGACATAAGGCTATCCCCTAGTCTAGCTTAGGGTAGGGGTTAGGGCTAGGTAGGCTTAGACCTAGTAGACCCTAACCCTTAGGCAAAACTTCAGCGCCTAGGGCCTAGCTAGGCCTAGGCCTACTAGCTAGACGTAAGGGTCTATGGCCTAGAGGCTAGGCCTAGCCCTAGTCGTAGGTTAGGCCCTACCAGTTTTCTATTGTTTAGGTTAAGTACGATTATCTAGAGTTCTAGGCCCTAGGCCTATTCTTCCCCAGTAAATAATAATAATACCACACCACTGAAATACATGACGGGTGTGATGAGACCAAAGACCCCCCACAAGGACACTCACGATTTTTTGCATAGGGCCTAGCTAGGCCTAATGAAACTCGCAAAGCGGACTTTGTAAATTCAACTGCGGAAAACTCTCTCTCTCTCTCTCTCCACACCCTATCACAAATCTTATTTTCTCAGCGTCAAAATACATCAACAAATTAAAACAAGCAACGTGCAAAAGCCCCATCAACAGAGCGTCCATCTTGAAAACATCGCACATGTGGGCATCCGTATGTGGCTGTCAACCAATCAGATGGCTTCCTACTCTGACGTCACCTTGTCGGAAATGTTTCCGATGGGGGGTTTGACTGTCGGATTCAAAAGTTCTGTTTCGACTAGAAAATTCGGGATCTCAATCCGAATCCAGCGTCGAGGCTAAGCTTTACGATTTTTCTTGTCGGAAAGTACTTTCCGATTCCGAAAAGTTCGTCGAGGCTAGGCCCCCTGACCCGACTGTCAAAACCTCCACCCGCACAGTCCTAGAAATACACCAACTTAGTTTGTCCAGTCACAGAATTACTTACAAGCTTGCCAAAATTGAATTTGAAAGTTCAAAATGAAGGTGTACCAAATAATACCAAAATTGGACTATGTAAGGGTTCTTTAAAGTCAACTCTAGAAAGAGAGTTTGCCCTGTCTGGGCACGGGGTATAATTTTTCATCAACATCAGCTAGTGAGTAAGAACGTATATAATATAGCTTACTTCCAAAAACAAGAGGTGAGCTCTGGTGGTCGGCGTCGACTATGACAACAAGAACAATGACAAGGACAATGACGACCTCGACGTGAGAACCCGGACTTTTCTCGTTATACTCTTGGCTGGTTCTGACCAGCTGGGGACTCTCCTCACCACACCACCTAGGCTAGAGTTGCGCACAATGACCTCACAATTGACGCGCCCTTAAATCCTTATAAACTAACTAAACTATTAAACGTTATTATTATAATAGAGGGCTACTTGAATAATTATTTAGTAAACGCTACTAACAAATTATTGTTTTCACAATGGAATTCTGTTTTGACAATGGCAACAATTAACCAATGTGTTTTGGAGGCTAGAAGATCGTACAAGTCTTGATTGTCACTACCATATCTTTAATCATCTAAGACACCAATATAATCATTAGACATACGATTAACTAATTGCATTATCTCTCAACATCACAGGCGGCGCAATGTGACCTGACCGGTTGAAGCGCCCTAGTTAGCGCTATTTCATGCAAGTAAGTTGGCATACCTGTATAATTTAAAACGTACCATGTACACTCTGCACTCTGGTGGTGAATAAAGGAAGAATAGCAGCATGGTAACTTGACGTCTTATCGGTAACCTTCTTCCTACATTCTTGTCTAGTATTATAGTTACATATTCGTAACGAATACATTACAAATTGGCGACGATGGTAAAATACTAATTATGGATAGTAAATCTACCATAAAACCGTTTGATGCGCACGCGGATGCTTCCCTGATCGCCGTCCGTGGCACAAATGGGTACGTTCCTTAGAACTTTACTTCGAGGCCTCAGGTCTCAATGATTTAAAGCGCCGTAAAGCGACGCTATTACACCTTGGGGGTGAACACATTCAGGAAGTGTGGTTTACTCTGCCAGAATCTGATACGAATTTCGTCTTGCCAGAAGGTAAGACCATCTATTCTTTGTGTAAAGACGCACTCACTTCTTACTTTGAACCTCTAAAAAACCAGCCGATATGAGAGGTATGTATTTCGATGCATGGCACAAAGTTCAACTGAAAACGTGTCCGAGTTCCTGTCTAGGCTGAAGGGCCAAAGTGTAAACTGCAACTTCGTAGATGGGGACAGCATGCTTCTCGATCAATTAATAGAGAAATGCAGGTCTAATGAACTACGCAGGGCTCTCCTGAAGAAGGGAGATTCCCTCACTCTCATTGAGGCCAAGGAAATTGCAACCCTGCTCGAAGGCTACAGAGCGCCAGGCCGGCTGTATCGAGTCTGGAGGTAAGCTAGGCCTAGACACGGCGCACATCGCTGTAGTAAAATCTAGCAAGGACAAGGCTGGGCCAAACCTTAAATGCTTTCGTTGGATCAGGTACACACTTGGCTAGTAATGAACAATGTCCGGCACGGGAACAAAAAGTGCAGGAAATGCAATAAGCTAGGTCATCTAGCTTCGGTCTGTAATAAAAGCAAGTTTCTCAGGTCCTAGGCCTATGCAGGGGTAGTCCTAATGCTGGGCCCTACAAGAATGCAGTTCGTCAGGTAGACGAGCAGGAGCCGGGGAGTGAGGAGAATTATACATTCGGCATTAATGAAGAGGTATGTGGCATAAATAAACCAATTTCACCCCCTAGCATGCTGCCTGCTCAAGTGGGGGGGGGTTTTAACCTTGAACTTCTTATTGTTTTCGGGTGCCTGCTGCAATGTCTTAGATTCCAAGACATGGAATGAATGAAAGAAAAGGGGCATAAAAGGCACTTGTTTAAAGACATCCGATTTATTTTTTGCATATGGATCTAAAAATCCACTCTCATGCTGGGTGATTTTTGAGACTGAGATAGTGCTAAAAAATAAAACCTGAAATCCCGGTTTGTAGTAGTGCAGGAACAGGGCCAACCCTGTTAGGCAGAGATACTGAAATCGAGTTTAGGGTACTGCAAGTATTAATCCCCAGTATTACCCCGGGTATTATAGATCCCAAGTTTGAGGGTATATTCCAAGGGATAGGGAAATTTACCGGTTATAAGGTAAAATTAACAGTCGATGACGGAGTTACACCAGTAGTACAAAAAGCAAGGAAGATGCCGTACCAGTTACAGGAATAAGTCAAAATGAAGATACAAGACCTACTCAACAATGACATTATCGGGGCCGGCAACAGGGCCGACAACATGGGCTTCGCCTGTTGTTCTCAGTACTAAAAAGAAACGGTGAACTGCGCCTGTGCATTGACATGCGGTTGGCCAATCTTGAAATTTAAAAACGGCAACCCCACCCTATTCCGACTTTCCAAGACATGATTCATCACTTGGGGGGGTCCAAGGTCTTCAGAAAGCTTGATCTTCGTTCCGCGTTCCATCAGCGGGAAATTTGGGAAGAAGAATCTGGGCCTATCACCACGTTCACTACCTTCATGGGATTTTTTTGGTTTAAGCGACTTTTCTTCGGAGTCAATTGCGCCCCGGAAATATTTCAAATGTCATTGAAAGTATCATTTTCACACCTAGAGGGAATCGTGGTGTTCATTGACGACATCTTGGTGTACGGCGCAACCGTTTCAAGAACATGATGCAAGAATGCAAGCACTACTACAAGTCTTGATGGACTGCGGATTTACATTAAAAAAGGGAAAAAATGTGAGATACGAAAATCATCAATTGAGTTCATGGGACACATACTTACGGAAAAGGGGGTACACCCATCTAATGATAAGGTGGAGGCTGTCAAGAACTTCAGGGCTCCAAGGACTAGGGAGGAAGTGAAGAGTTTTCTTGGCCTAGTTGGCTACAATTCTCGTTTTATACAAAACTACTCAACCGTTACATACCCTCTACGATTGCTGCTGCGTCAAAGTACCACATTAAATTTGGGGGGCCTAAAACAAGAAAATTCATTTGTTACACTTAAAGCACTACTAGCTAGTTTCGAAAGCTTTAGGATTCTTAAACCCCCAACCCGTGGGACACGTATAATTGCGGACGCTAGTCCGGTTGGACTAGGTTGCGTTTTAACACAAACCGACGAACAACGGCGAAGAAGTTATCGAGTACGCTAGTCGTTCACTGACTGAAGTTGAAAGAAAATTCAGCCAGTTTTGAACGGAAGCCCTGGGCATCGTGTTTGCTTGCGAGCGATTTCACAATTACGTGTACGGAGGAGAACGAATTCGTCCTTGTCACAGATCATAAGCCATTAGAGTTCTTATTTTTCCCCTCGATCGAAACCAAATGCGCGAATTGAGCGTTGGGTTATGAAGCTACAAGGATATCGATACCGGGTAGAATATCGCCCAGGATCCACAAACATTGCGGACTCCTTGTCACGTCTTCTCGCAGCAGTTTTTTCCTGCTGCAGGTAACGATTTACATGTGCACTGGGTCGCAAGCGAGGCTTTGCCAAAATCAGTTAAAAAAGGCAGAGATGTCCTCTGCATGTTCCAGTGATAGTGAACTATCGCAGCTGAAAATAGTATCCTAACCGATAATTGGAATTCGGAAACTAAGCGTTTTCAGATCCTTAAACCAGAACTTTGTGTACTGGGAAATATAATCCTGAGAGGAACCAGGGTCGTTGTTCCGAAAAGGGCTCCGGATAAGAATACTCGACCTGGCACATGAAGGACACCCGGGTATAGTAAAAATGAAAGCTCGGTTACGCAGTAAGGTCTGGTGGCCCCGGATTTTGATTCTGAGGCCGAACGATATTGCAAATCCTGTCCCTGGTTGCCAAATAGTGAGTTCTTAACCCCACCCTGAAACCCAAACATAAGGACCAAACTCCCTAGTGGGACCCTGGCAGGGACCTCGGGGGATCGATTTCCTAGGACCATTACCCGACTGGCGACTTCATTTTTGTAGTCGTCGACTACTATAAATCGATTTTGTGAAGCAAACCCTTTTTGAAAAAGATTACTTCACACGAGACGTAAAATGTCTTGGAATGCATATTTGCACGATACGGTCTTCCCGAGACTATCGTTGCGGACAATGGAAGGCAGTTTATTAGCGAAGAATTTCGCAATTTCCCGTCTACGAATGGAGTTTATTTACGCCACGTGACTCCATATTGGCCGCAGGCGAATGGTGAAGTTGAACGCCAAAATAGGTCCTTCCTCAAACGCCTGCGCATTGCTCACAACAGTGGTGAAGACCTACAACAGGCGTTAAGAACTTACCTGCTGTCGTATCACACGACACCACACACAACTACGGGTAAAACGCCCGCTTCTCCTAATGTTCAACAGAGAGATTAGAGACAAACTTTCGATTCTACCCAAATCCGGATCGTTTGGATTCTGAAGTACGCGACAGAGACCAGGAGTGCAAGATGAAGGGCAAGGAGTTGAGCGATTTCACGAGAAGAGCCGTGGATTCCCAAGTATCTCCAGGGGCCCAGGTACTCGTCAGACAGGAAAAACGGGCCAAGCTATCAACCCCTTTCATCCGACACCTTTCCGCGTCGTGGAAAACGGGTCTACATTTCCCTATCCAGTCACCAACTGGCGCAGAGTACAAAAGAAACGCATCTTTTGTGAAACCATATATCCAGCCAACAGAACACCCACAGATGGATGAAGCAAAAGGGGGGTCAAAAGATGCTCTAGAAGATACGCCGGGACGAACCGAAAGACCGGCAAGGTTGAAGAAACCGCCGTCATGGCTGAACGATTTTGATCATTGAGTTTATAATGAGTTGGAGATAATTTCATTGTATTACTATCATACCAATTTTAATAATCATTTTTCGAATCTAACCAATTACTTAACTTTTGATTTAGGGTAATATGCATTGCTCTTACCGTAACAATAATCCTTTTCTTTCATTTCTACCACAGGTTTGAACTTTTTTAGGGGAAAAGAGATGTAATATATAGCGCTATTTCATGCAAGTAAGTTTTTTGGGATACCTGTATAATTTAAAACGTACCATGTACACTCTGCACTCTGGTGGTGAATAAAGGAAGAATAGCAGCATGGAAAAAAAAAAAAAAAAAAAAAAAAAAAAAAAAAACTTGACTCTTATCGAAACCCCTTCTTCCTCATTCTTGGGCTAGTATTATATTTTACATTTTTCCGGAACGAATACATTTACAATCACGTCGTCCCCCAAATTTTGTATTTATATTTTTTTAAACCCAACCGAAACGCCCAAAAAAAGGGTTAAACTTTTTTTACATATATGTTCATTTTAAAGGGTTTTTGCCAGCCACCGGAGAAAAAGGGAAGACATACCCGGTTCGGGGGGCACCAGGTAGGGGGGGGTTGAACCCCCCCGCTTAGGATTTGGGATTCCAGAAAGGTTATTTCCGGGGTCTCTTCTTCCCTTTGCCCTGTTCATAAACCATCGTCGTCAAATGGCCGAACAGAGACCGGAAACCACTTTCAAAAAAAGACTAGCAAAACCCAAAGGAATAGGTTTTTCCCCAGATGTGACGCCCCCTGACACATTTTGACGAAACCTAAAACGGTGTGGTTTGTGGGATTTTTCAACAAAAAATACATAAAAAAATATACCTACCTACGTGTAAAATAAAAAAAATCCTAAATCACCCAAAAAGCTATAATTTTAGCCAAATGACATCCATACCGGGGTTTGAACCCCCCACGGGGGGGTCAAGCCAAAAAGTTAGGGGGGGGATTTTCCCCCCCACCCCCCCCCCCTTTTTCTCCCCCCCTTGGAAATAACGGGCAAAAACCAGCCCCTTCAAAAAGTTGACTCTCCCAAATGAATTCATGGAAGGGGAAAACTTTAAAAACACCGAGCTCTCCCGATTCCCAAACCCCTTTAATGAGAGCGGTGATGGGGGGGGCCCCGTCCCAAGCATAATATTTTAAACCACCTAAAAAAGGGCTAGAAAAGAAAGTTTTCCCAATTACCTCCCACGGGCGCGAGTGAAACCAAAATTGAAGCGCCCAATCTCACCCATTCAAGTTTGGCGGTTTGGCTTTTTTTAATTTATGCTTTTTTAATCCCAAAAAAGTTTTTTTTCTGGTTTGGGTTTGATATGGTTTTAGTTTGGGGTCAGCAGGGGAAATTGAAAAAAACAAAACCCGCAAAGTTATTGCATAAGGGAATTTAGAAAATCTTTTTGGTTTTAAAAGTCTGATATCTCCCCTTTGCCAAACTGGGGCCAATCTTTAAAATATTTTTTTCGTTTAATCGCTCCCATCAAATTAACATGCAAACTCACCCTTTTAAAGAGGGTTTTCCCATTGTCCCGGAAGGGGCCCGGGCTGACTAAATAGTCAGCCAATTTTTTGGGGATTCTAGGGCCCCAAAGAATTAAATAGAAATAATACAATACTGATTCAGGGGCAAAAAAATGCGACGTAACGGTAGTACTTCCCAAAATCAAATGGTTTTTCTTAGCAGTAAGGGTAAATACATCCGGGAAAAAAACAGCCCAATAAGCCCCACAGGGGAAAATACTTTTTTTAAAAATCGCGACCCCGAAAAAACATGGTCCGCTGGGCCCAGTGCCCCCATTTTCAAAATTTTTAAAAACCAGAAGCCCCCAAAAACGTAAACCTAAAAAATCAATGAAAAGCAACTATAGTAATGTTATGAGTTGTAGTTCTCTACCACCTTCCCCCATTGCAAAACCCTTAATTCAAATTTTGGGCCCTAAGTCCCCCCAATTTCAAAAACAAAAAATGTAAGCCCAAAATACCCAGAAAAATTTTTCACCCCCTCAGATCGTACCACCAAGAGATGCAAATCTAAAAAACTCCCTAAAAAAAAAATTTCCCAAGTTTTTTTTCTATTCCTACACGCCATTCCCCCGATTTTTTTACCCCCGTCGGGGGCCCGGTTTAGAATGGGCACTGACATGGCCCCTGCTAATCAAACAACGCGATTTAAGAGAAAAAGTCCACCTCGCAAACTCAGCTGGTCAGGAAAAAAAATTTCCCCAAAACCCTGGAGGAGACCTCTGGTTCTTTCTCGGAAAACCTCCCCTTCCCTTTGGGAGGCCTCACCGCGACGAAGACAAAGAAAACAACGAACGATGACGATGAAAAAAGACGAGGGGCGACCGCGAATTTAAAACCCCCCCTTTTTTCCCCCCCTAACCCGTGGCTGGTTTGACCAGCATGGGCACCCCCCTTCCTTTTTTTCCCCTTTTGGCTAGAGGGGCGCTTTAAATTACCTAACGATTGACGCCCCCTTAATCCAATAACCTCCCCCCCAAAAAAAAAAAATTATTGCTCAACATTGGGTTGCCCCGCCCCCAAACTGCAATTTTTTAAGAACTTTAAATTTTTAAATTAGAAAAAATATAAAAATTTTATAAAATTTAAAATCTTTTAAAAAAATATTTTTTTGGGGGTTTGGGAATATTATTTAAAAATAGCTTTTTAAAAGTCTTATATTTTTTCCCTTTCGTTGAGCCAAAATTTATGTCCGTAAAAATAATTTTTTATTTCAAATAAAAAATTGAAATTTTATTTCACATATTATGTATAAAGGTTAAAATTTTTTTTTGGGCAAATTTTTTCCCTCATGTGTATATAAATATATATATATATTAAAAAAATCTAAAATAAACTTTGAAGGCAATTTAGTCTCAAACAAACCATAACTCATCTGGGCAAAGGGTTTCGCCCGCACCAAAGGGCGCACGCGATTTGCTAAAAGTCGATGAATAACTCGACCCTGTTTACCCCCTTTACCCTTTTGGGGGGGTTTTCCAGCTACTGCAAAACCGCCGCCCCCAAAAGATTTTCAATTTTTAAAATGGGGTATATGACCTTTTTTTGTGGTCCGAAAACCCAAAAAAAAAAAATCAGCCCGATCCGATAACCCGTTCTTTTAAAAAAAAGTGCGTAAAAATAAAACAAAAATCTTTGGGCGGGCTGGTTGGTTGGAAAATTTGGGTTTGGGTTTGGGTTTGGGGTTTTGGGGGGGGGGGAATCTGACAGAGAGGAAAAAGAGCCTACAGAAAAAACGGTACATCTTAGAACTTGAAACCCTTGGGCCACACTTAATGTACCTCAGACTCAAAATCTTCCGCCGAGCGACAAACAATTTTCCCACCCCCAACAAAACCCCCTTTAAACATCCCCTAAAATTAAAATAATTCATAGCTCTAACCCAAAATCGAATTTTTAATTAAATTAGTTATTAAAATTTTTGTTCTAATGGGTTTTAAAAACCCCAAACGGGCCCATTCTCATTTTATAAAACCCCATTTTTGTCAACCCCCATCTTTAATTTGTTTATATTATTTTTAAATTGATTTCCAACATTTACCAGAAGGTCCCTGATGATTTTTTCATCATGGGGAATTTGGGCATGATTGTACATAAAAAATGAAAAATAATCCGCCGAGAGGCCCAAACGATATTCCACCCCCAAAAACCCCCCAAAATTTTGGGAAAAATTTTAGCTCCAATCGGGAAAATTTGGGGTTTTTTTCAAATTAGTTATTAAAATTAAAGTTTTAATGGTTTTTTTAAACCCAATCCCGGGCCCATTCTCATTTCCCTTAAACCCTATTTTTTTTAAACCCCCCTCCCCTTTATTTTATATTATTTTTACCCTTTATTTTCAGCATTCACCCAAAAAGGGGACCTAATGAATTTCAGCATGAAATTTGCAATGAAAGGGACAACTAATATGAAAAAAAAATTTGCCCCAGAGGCCCAAACGATATTTTCCCCCCCTCAACCAACCCCTAAAACATCCTCCCAAAATTGGAAAAATTCATAGCTCTAAACCCCAAAAAATTTAAATTTTTATTCAAATTTGTAAATTATGTTTTAAAAGTGTTTTAACCCAATTCGGGCCTATTCTCATTTTTCCCAAAATTACATTTTTTTTAACCCCCCTCCCTAATAGTTTTTTTTTTATTTTTTACCTTTTATTTTCAGGATTCACCATGAAGGGGAAACCCAATGAGTCAATCAAACACATTTCCTTTTATTTTTTTTTTTTTATTCACACCCATAACTTTCAATTTTTCTATAATTTTTATCATCATTTTATTTTGTTATTTTTTATACAAAGAAAAATATCTTATCATCAAATACAACCCTTAACTCATCTCATTAACTTTCATTAAACACAGGGGGGGCGAATATTACCTAACCGGTTGAACGGGCCCCAGTTTTTTCAAATCGTTCGCCCTTTTTTTGGTTTTTTCCATATATGAAACTTGTTGATTTTTAGTGCTGTCCGTGGTGAAAAACATGTTTAGTTTGGGAAAGATCGTGTTCTAAATTTAATGCCGGTCTCTATTTGATCATTTTTTCGCTCGTCAAAGGTGTCCCCGGGGTTTTCATGGTTGGCTTGGTCGGCTCTAAAATTTATTCTCCCCACTGAAATCAGATCTTTTGACTGAGTAGGTAGACTCTAATTCAAAACTTTTTTTTTTTTATTTAACATGCGGTTTTTAAATCACCAAAAGATGCGGGAGGAGACCAAAGTTGGCCCCTTTTTCCCAAAAGAAGTTTACAAAAATGAAATTTAAAATTTCTTCAACTTTTCCGGGAGTGACGGGTTTTTTTAAAGAATGTCTTTTGTTTTAATATAAATACAATGCCAAAATCCGGGGTTTCTCGGGGACTTCCCCACTCTTGCCAAAACACTAAAACCCAGAACTGCGTAAAACATGAATGTTTGAATTAGTTTTTTTTAAAAACTTGGGGACATGGAGCTAAAAACGGTTTTCTGTTTAAAGGGGAAAACTGTACTTTATGAATTAAGAAAAGCGAAAACAAAGAAAGGGGGATGGGGCTTGGTCCTTTTTTGATCTAAATTTTTTTTGGGGTTGGTAAAGTTTGGGTGAATTTTGGGCCAAATTTTTTTTGTGTGTGTCCCCTTTACCCCGGCCGCCTGGCGTTTCCGACAAATTTGCCCCAACTTCCGCCGTAGCCTACGCAAAGCTTGTGGCCAAATTAACCTGTTGTGAAAATATTTCGTTTTTTTACACGGGCGGGTTTCCCAAACAAAAAGAATTTTTGACAATTAGTATCTTCCTAAAAAAATTTTTAAAAATATTTGAGGAAAATAATTTGGTATCATTTTATCCCAAAATTTTTAAATTGACCCCTTTGATAGGATAAAATAACCCCGGGAATTAAAATAATAAATATATTGGCTTTTCTTTCCCCCGGGGGCAACGAAAATAGTGCCTTCGAAAGCAGGGGCGTAGGAAAAATTTTTCAACCCCATGTCGAGGCGGCGGTGCGCACTAGATTTTTTGAAAGCTGCAGACAAGCGACGGGGATGGACGCCTCACGAGCAGCTCACAGAGACGTGTGGTTGTGTATTTACCATGGATTAAAATTTAATATCGACACAAAAATTAAAGAACTGTTTAATTGAAGACAATTAGTTGAAACTTTCTTTAGGTAAATAGAGTGATTTGTATTTGATAGAATTTTTTATTTGGTTTTCTACAGCAGGCCTGTTTTTCCCACAGAAAGCTTGGGGGCTTTGCTACCATGTACGCCCAAAGGGTTAGGGGAAAGGGAAAAAGTTTTTTGTACTTTGGGTTGTAAAATTTTTCTTCGAGTCACCTTTGGCTGGGCTAAACCAGCATAGGCCCCTTTTATCAGTTTGGGGAAAAAGTTTTAAAACCCCGAACCATTTCCTAAATTTTGCACGTGGCCCGGTTTTTGTCCACCCTGCTTGTGAACCCCCCCCATATCCCCTGGGGTAGCTAGGTTTCATTACGACCCAAAGGTTGACCCTTCCTAAAAAAAAAAAATAGAAAAGATACTATTTTGGCTATCCGCCGACAACTAATGCGTATTGGGGGTTTAAACTTGAACGTAGGCTAAACACCAACCCGGTTGGCCCCCAAAGGTTTTCCCCCCACCAACCCCGTTGCTAATTATTCCCCGCCTGGGCCCGGGGTAAAATTTTGGGCCCAAAATCATTCTCTGCAATCGTAAAAAAAAGGCGGGGCCCCGAGACCCAAAATCTATTTTTCAAAAACCAGCTAGTATTGAAAATTTTTACGACCCAATACTGAGGCGAAACTCTGGCATTCGGTTTTCGGGAAAAACCCCTACCCCCACCTTTACGACCCTCCGAAAGACGACGACAAAAAACAATACACAACAAACGATGAAAAAATCGGAGGCAAAACCCCAAAGTGATAACCCCCCCCCCCCCCCCCCGCCCTTTTCCCCACCCTACCCCCGGCTTTTTTTTCTGACAGCAAGGGTCCCTCCCCACCATATAACCCAAAAAAAAAAACGAGAGAGCGCGTTCCCCCGTCTAGGCTCGGGGAAAATTGGGGGCCCAGAGCAAGGCTCTGCTAATCGTAAAAGGCGATTATAGAAAAAAGTCCACCTCGCAAACATCAGCTACTAAGCGGGAAGTATATTACTCCCCGAACCTAGAGGCGAGCTCTGGCAATCTTCGTTGGGAACCTTGGTCCCTTCCCTTGACGAACCCCCGGCGACGATGACAATTACACAACGAACGATGACAAAGACGATGACGACCGCGACGTGAGAAACCCCCCTTTCTTCCCTTACCCGTGGCTGGTTTTGACCAGCATGAGCTCCTCCTCACCCCCCCGCCCTTAGGCTAGAGTGGTGCATTATGACCTAACGGTTGACGCCTCCTTAATCCAAATAAACCAAAAAACCCAAAAAATCGGGGAAAATTGGCCCAGAGCATGGCTCTGCTAATCGTAAAAGGCGATTTAAGAGAAAAAGTCCACCTCGCATACATCAGCTTGTAATAAGTGTAGTATTTACTCCCCGAAACGAGAGGCGAGCTCTAGCAATTGTCGTCGGGGTCCTTGCGCCCTTCCCTTGACGACCCCTCGACGACGATGACGACAACGACACCACGAAAGATGACAAAGACATTGACGACCGTGACGTGAGAACCCCCTTTCCTCCCCTTTACCCGTGGCGGGTTCCAACCAGCATGGCCAAGGCGATTCAAGAGAAAAAGTCCACCTCACAATCATCAGCTAGTAAGAGCGGAGTATCTTACTCCCCAAACTAGAGGCGAGCTCTGGCAATCGTTGTTGGGGACCTTGCCTCCTTTCCTTGACGACCCCCCGGCGACGATGACAATGACACAACGAATGATGACAAAGACCATGACGACCGCGACGTGAGAAACCCCCCTTCCTCCCCTTACCCGTGGCTTGTTCTGACCAGCATGGGCTCCTCCTCCCCACCCCCCTTAGGCTAGAGTGGTGCATTATGACCTAACGGTTGACGCGTCCTTAATTCAAATAAACAAAATCCAACCAGCATTGGCCCCACCACCCAATTCCCTCTTGGCTAGAGTGGTGTATTATGACGTAACGGTTGACGCGTCCTTTATTCAAAAAAACAAAAACCAAAAAAATCTCACCATAAATTAATTTTTTTATCTTTTATATAAATAAAATTTAAAAAAATCATCAAACACACCATAAACTCATTTATTAAACTGATCATAACGAAGGCTGCGCAATATGACCGAACCGGTTGAAGCGCCCTGGTTTCTCACGTCGTACTGAGAGTTCTTAAAAAATATTCAATGTAATCTACGAGATACGTGTGCAAAGTTTAGTTTGAGAAATTGTCTACAAAGCACGCTAGTCTCTCAATTCCTCACCAGGTAGCGTGCGAGTCGCAAGTAATTCCGAGACACTCTAACTCTGAGCAAAGAGATAGTCATACGTAGCGTGTGAGACTCTGATGAGGGAGGTCACGGGTTCGAATCCCACCACCGGCAATCCTGACTGAAAGTTTCCCCCGAGGTTTTCTTCAGTAGTTAATGCGAATGCTGGTCGTGAGTCCTCTGTAACAGCCCTCGGGCATTCCCTTATCATATGGACATCAATCCAGAAGTTAAACAATCTAACTCAGCGGGGTATCAGGACCTACGGGAGTGTTTCCCAATAAATGAAGTTGAGAAACCTTCTTATCAGTTACCTAACACCCTAATAACCTGGTTATTCACCTACACCAGCCATTCTTACTTAAAAGTGTTATTCACACGGTAGCGTGAGAGTCGCAAGCAATACCGTGTTAACTCTACTTCCAGTTTGAACAGAGCGCCGTATACTTAGTGTTCGTCTGGTCCTGAGTTTAAACATTCACTTGCGCGTTACCAGTTCACGGATGACGCGCCCTTTAACTTAATTAATTTATAATTTTGTTACTTGTAAAGATCTTGAACCATATAACTGTAAAATCCAGTCCTCGTTGAAGTCCATTCTATTAATCTAAATATAGCTTCTCCCACTGTAAAGATAAACCATGAATCGTTCAGTGATTTTATCCATCCATATTTGGATCATATAATTACGGCGACAAACTTTCTCAATTTCTCATTCGAAGTAAATTGTTTAACCATTTAACTGTCAAAAACATTACATTTTTGATAAATTTCATATAATTAATCTTTTGCCATGACTATAAACCCCATCACTTTTTAGTTATGAACTAAGAAAACAAATTTTAATAAAAAAACAACCATTTAATTTAATCCTGAATGATGGGACTGACCGGTCCCACGGCGTCGCAACAGGTTGCACTTCGGTTCTTGGCTGCTCCCTCCCCCCAGCATCCATGAATGGGCCACCAACGGGGTGTAAATGAGTGTGGTATGGCACAGATATAATATATCCACCATGATCCTAAGAAAACGTGTCACCCTTGATAATTTTTTAGCTAGGTCCATTAGGGTCCATTCGGCAAAATCTGCTGTAAGAAATAACATGGATACCATACGTTCCTTCTCGCTTCTGCCCCGTGACCTTGGAGGATTTTGGTAAAAACTAATATTGGACATGGCAACCTTTTCTGTAAATTCACCATAAGAATATATTATATTTTGTTTTTGTAATTTAGGCAAGTGTTTCGGTCAAAATATGCTGATTACCACGAAGGTATTTTACTTCGGAATACATATTTTTTTCGTGTTTGTTTTGATTGTAAATTATAATTGTGCAAAGATTCAAGACTCGGTTTTCTAAAGGGGCGTATGTCCTAAGCTAGTATCTGTGTGGGACAAAAATAAGCAGATGAAAGCCGATTTAAGAATTTCCACAAAAACCTATTTTCGCAAGGATCAAAACACAGTTACAAGACAAAACAATTTAAAGTGTCATTTAAATGTAGTATTATGCTATAGATTGTGTGGTAATAATTATTTATGTGGGTTATATAACAATAATAATAATAAAAATTAAATAATAATAACAATATTGTTTCGTGGGAAACGAACCCAGGGTGCAATGCATGCCAACATTGCCATTTTAAACTAAACATCACTGAGATTATGCCACCAACGATTTTTTTAAATTTTAAATTTGGCTGGTCTTTTTAATTCAAAGTTTGTAGTACCCATATTTGAAGCACGGATTTGGTTCACCACTGTTCCCCAAAGCACATGGAGACCTTTATCTTCTGAAAACCTATTTTGAAGGGCATGTGACAAACTCTGCAGTCTATATTTACGGAAATTCTAGTGGTTGGGCATTCAAACTCAAGCCTCGTACAACAGCTGTCAGCCCCTTGCATGTTTAACAAAACACATTAGCGTCAATTATTTACAAATGTAGGCCTATCCGCATTATTTCCAATTGTGACTTATTATAACAAAGGTCCTGATTTAATCCGGCTGAGATGCACTTTGCAATCCTTGGTAAACTCAAAGCTAGAATGGTTCTTGCGTGTTTTTTTTAATCGTTACTAAAACTCAAGTGAAAATTATGTTTGAATTGTTGTATGCTTCAACACTAGGGGCACCAAAACAAAAATCTAATTATTGCAAGAATTTACAATTTATTTTGTGGCAATCAAAACATAGAGGTAATTTGAAATAAAATAGTTGTTACCTATTCTATTTAGAATATGAGTAGAAAAAATCAAATGTGTAGAGTAATTCAGCTAACTCTCTCGTCCTTTACAAACACCGTAACACGTACGGCTTATGTCGTTTTCCTTCCACATGTTAGAAGTCATTCCATTTGGGTTGAATGAATACATATTAATGTGTGATATTTTCAACCGAAAAGAAAAATTTCGATCTTAAATTAATTTATTCGCAATAAGCATGCGCAAATCCTACCTTTATACACACATTTAAAGTAGGTAGTACACCGTACAGACAATTAATGTGATTACATATTTGGCATCTACAACACAACATGCAAATTGTACGTGTCACATATATGTAAAGATGAGAGCATCATGCACCATTTATTTATTTTGCTTTTGTTGGACGAAATTGGTATAATTAAAATTTTTTACAAGGGCCTACTTAGACGGGATTTGAACCCGGGATCTCCCGAATCAGAGTCGCAAGCCAACACTGTCGGTAGATAATAATAATAATAATAATAATAATAATAATAATAATAATTATTATTATTATTATTTATTGATCGACATCAGATATATGTTACATTGTATACATACATATTACAAGTTATAGTGTGCACGCAATGTTATGCCTAATGGGGAAAGGATGTAGGAAACGGAACCCACGTTCCATCCACTTAATGAGTGTCCTTAATAATTGATTGATAGCAATTCTAGTAAAAATATGCCCCGACTAGGCACCCGCCCCCGCGCATTTTTACAGGCTCATATTATTACCATGGTTATACGTGTTTATTGTGTTTAAAGTGTTTATTGGTTACGAAGAAAATAGGGCTATGTTTCCCATGATGGGAATTCAAGGGCAAGCTGTTTATTAATCGTTAGATTTATTGACAAGTATGGAGTTCCGTCAAGTCTACGACGTACTATTTGAAAGGACGTGCGTATGATCGAATTAAGTGTTAGTTTATTTATTTTATTGAAAATATAAATGTTAAATTTATATTGTGTGATATTTATTTAAATCAGTCCAAGCAAGTTCACGATGCAAATGCAAAACTATTTTGCACTACCGAATCACGTGCTCACAAATTCCAATGGTCTAGACGTTCTGACCGATCTTCTTCGCTTTGACGAGGGGAGATGACAAAGAATTTGGAAATTTCTAATTAGAGAATGGCCAATGGTTACAATAGCGCAACTCTGAATCGAGAAGTCGTCGATACGATATCAGCCATAGACAATCCCGACTTGAAATATTATAATATTATTATGTTGTATACTCACTTATAGACAAATGTTGGAAATAAGTCTTACTAGTAGACCTTGACATTTCTTCGTAACTAGAACTAAGGTACCAAAACCTGGGGCCAGATTCATTTATTTATTTATTTATTTAATACTTGAATACAACTATGCAGCCATTTTAAATTAAATCATACCACAAACACAAAAACTTGTAAATAAACAGGCAAACTTTTTTCAACTAAAATAAATTAGATCTAAAAAAATGCCACGCATATAATTCAATAAACTAAATTCGTGTTTGTCGTGTTGTGTTTGACCGGTCTATACAGTCAGAGCGGACAATCCAATTTTCTTTACGTTCAATAAATTAGGTAATTTAAATGAAAACCGCACTACAGGTCTAAGATTACTGATAACGAAGGTCTGGTGAGCGACGAAATGTTGTTCATGGTTGTTTATTTTTGCTTTGGTTACCTTATTTTTGGAGAACTGTATTTTCATAATGATTATGTGTTACAATATTTTTGTGATGATATTAATGATATGCTAATTTCTGCATGGATTGACCTGTAACTGGACTTAATTAACGTGAAGGTTATTTTTGGTCAGCGGTTTTCAAGATTAGAACACAAGAATGAAGATTCGTGTTCGGTGTTTTCTTCCGCGAAAGTTTGATTATTCCCTGATGTGCTGTGCAGAGAACCTCAAATTAGTTTTAGTGGGATCGTCTTATAATAAATATTGTTTTCTTTTCGTGTTTTATATGATAATATTTTTCTTTTTCCTTTCTTTTTCTCTAATTTCTATTCCTAACAATCTAAGAACTTCGACTTAAAGATTAAATGGTGATAGTGACGGATGCCCTGTATTTTAATCGATTCGGAAAAGGTGTTACTCTTGCCCCCCTTTTGCTAGGACAGAATAGTACAATATTGTTCCGTCCATCCGACAACTGAGTTCAGGTGCAGGATAAAATGCGTTTAACTAACGAGACAGGAAGTTTATAGTTTATTTATACTGAATGTTTTGATAGTATTAATAGGGTTTATTTATTAATTCGGTATAATGTTTTATTGATGTTATTATGTAATATTAATTTTTCTCATTTAAAGTTTGTACCAGTGTTTAATTAGTTTCTAATAATATGTTGTTTTTCGATAGTAGTATTTAGTAATGAATGATAGCAAAGGTACTGTGTGTTGTGGGCCTTGCGCAACTTATGGTAACATTTAGGGCCTCCTAGGCCAACTTCATTTCTTGCTCCTAACCGTGTAGCCAACCCTCAGTTGGTCTTCTCATCAATGAAGGTATTTTTAGATATATCTTTGTTTGCTAATTGTCGGTTTCCACGTCAGGTAAGAGTCTCCAGGAATTTAGTGGTGAGGCGACTATGTGGCGACGGATGACAAAGATACCAACTTTCTATAGGACTGCTAAAATAACCTTATAAATAACATATACATAGAAAGCATAGACATACAACAGCATCATATTAGAGATTCATATGGTATGAATCCGTATGGCGTAATTGGAGTGTGTGAAGGAATATTAAATTACTAGCATGAGTGTGCGTGGTTAAAGAATGTGTGACACTCACGCGCTAATTTTTACCGGGGAATCAGTTACTTCTTTCATATCTTGCATTCTGTTATTTTTTAATAATGGTACATTCTCTCCTCGAACCGTCAATTTGAAGAAAATCGTATAACGTAAAATATTTATCAAAGATACAAATTTAAAAAAACTCATTTCTTGGTCACAGGTAATTCAACACTATTATTTGTCACATCTGCCCCAAATAGTATGTGTTTATTATTGATATTATGTAATATATTTTCCATGAAGGTCGCCATTATGGGAGTCAGTGGCGTATCCGAGAGGGAAGGGAAAAGCTACAAGTAATAAGTTTTATCTTATGAGCTATGTCATATTTAGGTCATAACACCCCCCAGACTTCACCCCCCCCAATTGAATGCATATTATAAAGTTTGCTTGCAAGTTGTAATATGATTCTTCTGGGGTTAAATCCTGTTTCAGGAAGATGCTTTTTACTTGCAAAATGGATTTTGATTGGTCAGTATAAGATGAATTGTGCGGTAAATCAATGACTTTGAAACAGTCCTCACTTCTCAACGAAGCACATAATAATGAAGTAAATGAATGTGACAGTGGTGGTATGATGTCATGCGCCCCAGTGGCGTACGAAAGGAATATATTTCAAGGGGGCTGCCGAGAGTAAGATATATCTGTAAAAAGCGCTCCACAAACGACAGCCATTGTGTCCCAAACAAAGAGCAAAGCAAGCAATTTTTTTTAAAATACGCAATTTTAAGTGTTTTTTTTTTTTTTTTTTTTTTTGAAAAAGAAGAAGTCAAGGTACTTTACCTGATATAGATTTATTTCATTTTTTGCGTAAACTGAGATGATTTGTAGAATATTATTAAAGACGCATAGCACCTCCCCCCCTGGATACGCCCTATCAGGAGGAGTGCAGCGACCGAGTCTCACAACGCAAGTCGATAGGATCTTTGGTCATTCTGTGTGTGTGTTTTTATTTATTTATAAATGGGCCGATAGGTGTATGAGTACGCTTAACAGATAAGTTGAAATTTTAAAAAACAGACATACGGTATGAACAGAGAACTGCTAACAAAATAAGCAATATCCATTGAGATTTAAACCCACAATAAATAATAAATTGAAAAATAGGCTCAAAATGGGAAGGTTTTAATTTAACGACAGTGGTTTTGTTATTGAAGAAATATTTTTTATTATTATTAATTTTGTCAGGCGGTGCATGCAGTGACCACCTTGTATCGAATCTTGCACGCTCAAGGTCCCCTAAATTCCGTTACACGTATTTCGTACTGGCTATGTTTTCCATTGCATTGTATGCATTTCAAAACATGTTATATCATTTTTTTTTAAACAATCCAGAAATTAAAAAATATTTCCCGACCAGGGGTCGGAAACGAGGTAGGCATGTGGTATTTTTAAAATCACTGTAAATTCCCTTCAATTACATAGCTTTAATTGCAACTCATTATCTACCACCAATAAGCAATGCATGAGTGTTTCAAAGAGGAACTGAAAAAAGCATAACATACATAACAAGCACATAACATTTTATTGAAATACAAATTCACGAACCAAATGTAAATGTTAAATGCAACAAACATAACTATGATTTTTTATTGGGTTTTGTGTGTGGAGATGTTAATTGTTACGAAAGAATATGCAATTATTTGAAAATAACCTCAACTGGGGCACCCGTATCTATAATCGTGTTTTATAGTATTACGGCGAAAATGGTAAATTTTTCTTGTAGAAACATAATCAAAAACATGACTCTGCTTGAGAAAGGTAAACAATTTTCAAATAAAGTTTAAAAAACTAACTAACGATTGAGTTACTCTCAATGACAAAAATCAGCAATACAAAGGCCAATATAAAATAAAGTAGCACAATAAAATGTAGACCACATTGCAATTACCGGAATACCTGCCTAATGAGCGGTACAAGCAGCGCATTATCATATTCACTAATCTGAATTCCTAGTCCTGTGCTCGAGTTTCAATACTCTAGGGGTGTACAGAAAAAAAAACTACCTAACAACGTGATGTCAACTGCGGTGGGTAACGATTATATTCAAGTTGGCAAAAAAAAAGCACACACTTATACCCGAAATGTGGGAGACCTCGCACAAGCTGGGGGGAGGGGGCATCCCTACTTCACCCCCATTGTACCAAGATACGTACTTTTTCCGATATAATAGTTTCGAGGCCAGTTCTACAAATTTCCTAATATAAACCCTAAAATACATCCCTCCATTGAATTAAAATCCTGGCTACGCCCCTGGCTGGGGCTTTGCATCGGACCCTGAAGTCCACACAAAAAGGCAACGGATTGTATATTTTAAATTACTTTTGCACACCCCTGACAAGAATCCTGCGTTCACCAATGTATGAGCCCGAATTGTTCAACTAAAGCGCATTCCCACTTCATAACTATAAGTCTATAATGCAGCCGGTCAACGTCCTCCCTTTGTTTGGTTCCTTGAATACGCGTATCTGGCAACCATATCAACTGCGAGAGACAGCAATATCTCAGAGGTTCAGTCGCTTACATTATTAGTAGTAAAATTTATGTTGTAATTGCACATTTGCATCCTTCCAAGAATCACTCACACTCTGAAAGCTATTAAATCACACTCTGAAAGCTAGTAGTAGGCCTAGGGATACGCTTCTTCTTCAAACGTTTGTTTCGTAAATTAGGGTATAGTAAAAATGCAAAAGACAATATCACTGTCAATTATTATTTAATTTCACATTTTCAACGTCTTTTCAGACTTTTAAAAGTAACATTATTGAAAAAATTTGCCTTCAGCGATAATAGGCCTCGTGGCCGGAACTGGAGCTTTACTCCAACACACACCCGTACTAGTTTTGTAAGGCCAATGTTTGTTTCATAACTTAGGATATAATACAATAAACTTGCAAATGTTATGTATCATAAGTTTTGTTTTAGAGTCTTAGACATTTTACTTTTTATGAATTGTGAGAAGAAAGTTTAATCACCACATTTTCATTTAGGCCTTCCTATAATAACAATAACGCTCAGGTTTGGACGGGGATTCTGTCCAAAATAGGTTATTATTTTTTAAGTACCAAAATTTTCAAAAAAATGTCTTGCGAGTGCGAGGTTATACGTTCACACCTCTCTCCTCCCCCCCATATAGGGATGGATAGTGTTGTTTCGTCTAGCCCCCGCCCCCCCCCGTGGAAAATATCCTGCCTGTGTAACTGTAGTATGCTCAAGTTTCAATAGCTAGGCTGTGATAGATAGATACATATTATTAATATTGGCATCGTCAAGTGATTTTAAACTACCCATAAATACACTAGGGCCTTGCATATTTATGTACACACCGACGTTGTAAATTTGTCATGCGTGAGTATATTTTACACGTCAGCACTTGTGAATTCACCTACTCAGGGTGTTAGCAATTTTGCTTCGTTTGTGTTATTAATTTTACTAGGGCCTCGCATATTTATTTACACACTGACGTTGTAAAACTACTGCAACTGAGTAGGTATTTGTAGTAAACTAAATGCTGGTAAAATAACCAAGGAACTTTGTTAAATTGTTAGTACATTCGTTGTGTTTTCGCAGACACTCTGTACAAATAATTTGAAGTTACACACACATGTTGCGTAAAATCAATTTACAAACACATGTGTGTGTACAATTACCAACTCTGAGCTAGTAAATTTACAAATATTTTTAACAGTGTAACATCGTCGCAAAAAGTTCAAATTTTGTGTGTGTGAATATTGGAGGTAAAAAAGTTGTCTAGATTTTATGTGATATTAACTCGATTTGCCGATCAAGTGAATTTATAAATGGACATTTAACATTACAAAAAATTGTCCCGAGCTCGAATAACCGTCTTCGGTTAACTTCGGCCACTCTCCGAGGGTCTCCCCCCTCACCCCAGTCTGGGCCCGGGGTAGAGTTGGCTCAGAGCAGCCGTACGGTAGGTATAGGCCTGAACATGATCGGGAGGGAGAATTCCTCACTTCTATTACAAACTTCCCGTGTTTCCGCCAAGCGCAATAGTAACAGCTGCCTTGATATGATTGATAAACTCCGGTCTAGTCTAGGCCAACCAGACAGAGCGGATAACGCGGTGACCTCTCATGAAAATGTATCGTTCCCTCCGCTCATTGTCGTTGATCTCCGTGACAACACTGGATTACGAGCCAGCCAAGCGTTCGGTTCTGACTGCAAACAAAACACTGAAGTCCCTTTCAAAGCCTTTTTATAACATGGTGTCGGTTATATCTGCTACCGCTCCTTACCGGACATACGGCGAGACTGATGTTGGTGGGAGCTTCACAAGGGTATTGGAATTATTTCAAAATTGTTCACATCAAATTCACATCATACACGTTTCCTTTATTTATTTATTTCCATCACCGTCAGGGCCCGGGGTAAAATTTGACTCATGATTATGGCAATATGACACAAAACGCAATATGACCAAACCGGTTGAAGCGCCCTAGTTTCTCAAGTCGTCGTTGAAATAAAATATTAATTCCCAATTAATCAGCTTGTAGGCTTATGTATAGGGGAGTATATTACTCCCTCAAATTATCGAGCTTAAGCGGTCGTTTTCGTTGACATCTCCATGATCATTTTGGATTGTCATTTTAGATATTGAATGAATCATGGATAAATTTGGATAATTTATGGTTGTCACCATTTATTTCATTAAGATGTAGTTATGGTCTTTGTAAAATGGTTCTATCGGGCTGGATAAGAAATGTAATAATAAGTAAATAAAAAGAGAAAACGAACTATGACCAAGACGTTGCTGCTCATGAAGTAAGAACCCTACTTTTCCTCCCCCTTCCCTTGGCTCGTTCTGACCAGACATCCCTTAGGCACACACACAACAAATAACAAATTGTTCAATATATTAACTTATGATATAACAAACGACGCAATATGACCTTTACCCGGTTAAAACGCCCTCGTTCCTCACGTAGTCGTCAGTGCTTACTTTCTTTGGTAATAGATAAGTAAATAAACTACATCAAATCAGTGTTAGCCTAGTCATCACTACCCATGGATTCGTTCATAAATCCAACAGTTTGATACAAACTAGACAGACTATACCTACATTACTGTTCCGATCTATGCACAAAGAATAGATTTAGAAGGTACCCTAGTGTCCCTGTGTCCCTAGTCAGTTACTTGTATTGTAGCTGACTAGTCTCGCGACGGGACAAGTTAGCCAGCGTCGTTATAATATATCCATTATCCATAATATAGCTAAAAATCATAAGACTGGTTTCATCTATAGTTGCTATTTCAATTGTTGAATGCGTGTTATTTTCCCATACAAATATAAAATCGTAAGCAACAAGAGGCACTCGTTATCGAAATCGGTATGTTAAATTTAATTTTTTCGAAATTATCTTATAAATTTCTTTATATTTAACCGTATATTATTGTGTGCCTTATTTATTTACATATACCAAAACCTTTTGCCATCTGAGCTGTTTGTTGTTTTTTTTCTAATAGAATAGGCCTAATTTAAATTAAGAAGCCCTCACGCACAGGCCGCAAGGCCCATGTGAGGATTCATTTTCTTAGAACTGTTATTTTTGTTGTTATTATAATGTTTTTGGTGTAAAAAATTGAATAAAGCTTATATTGAATCTGTATCTTCTTATAGCGAGGGTCTTCACTGGAAATACCGAAAGTGTTGGTTCGAGCGCTGAGCGCTTCCCGGGTTCGGATCCCGTCGTGACCGGAAATCCTGACTGACGGTTTTTCCCGAGGTTTTTCTCGGTCGTTAATGCAAAAGGAAAAAAAAGGAAGGGAATGGTCCTCTTAAACAGCCCTCGTATATATCCCTTCTTTCTAGTTGTCCTGTCCGCAGCAACATAGGCCTACCTAGTACCTAGTATACCTAAAGAGGGGCATTCATTGCACCATAAAACATGTTCTATACTCAATGCTAAAACAGATTTAATTCCCAGGGTGAAATATTAAAATTAAAACTAGATAAACGCCAAAGTCGTTGTTAAACGAGTGAGTGACCATGTGTTGAGTACCCGGTAACATTCCCATTCTTCCCCCTACATTAGGCATCCCTCACCTATCATAGGCTAGAGTGGTGCATTATGGCATTTTAATTGACTTCCACTTATACCAACTAAACTTCAAAACCCTATTATTTATACCAATATAATAATCAAACTTAAATGCAAATGTTCCCGGGTACTCAACACATGACTCGCTCACTCGTCTAACAACGACTTTGGCGTTTTTCTAGTCTAGTTGGCTAAGGCGCCCTCATACCCGAAATGTGGGAGACCTGGGTTCAATCCCCTGATTGGGAAAGATTTTGTAATTTCTGGATTGTATTTTAAAAATTAAATAAGCATGTTTTGAAATGCATATAACGCAGTGTAGTCTATCATCTGTGACAATAATATGGAAAACTTAGCCAGTACAAAATACGTGTTAATATTGCAAGGTTTACTCAATCTCTGAGCGAAATTTGGGATTACCTTGAGCGTGCAAGATTCGATACACCTTGGGCACTGCATTTCACAGCCAGAAAAATAACAAATAACAAATATGTTTTCAAGAACAAAACCATTGTCGTTAAAATAATTCGTACACATTCCTAGCCTATTTTCAATTTATTATTTCTTGTAGGTTTAAATCGCAATTGATCTAGCTGATTTTGTCAGCAGTTCTCAGTAAACTCGTTCGTTAAAGTGGTTCGAATCCCGGTTGGGGCGGACATTTTTAATTTCTGGATTGTAGTAAATAATATCAATTACACCTACGGGAGTGTTTCCCGACTAACCAAATCGAGAAACTCGTACTGGATGTCTGTTTAAAATTTCAGTGCAATCTATTCAGCAATTCGGCTGATTTTCGACGTACAGACACACACATTTACAGAATAGGGAATATTCCACTTGATATTTTATATTTTATTTTAATTCTTATTCATGTCTTTATAGTCACTGCACTTTTTTTTATTTAAAAAAAATGTTTTTTGTGTAATTTAAACAAGAACTAAATTGGACCCCCAGTTTGCGCGCCAAAAACGAGCGTGCGCCATCTTGGTACTACGTCATAACTGTGTTGAGTCAAGGTCAATTGGAAACTAAATGTACGTATGTTTGTACATATTTACATACAGACGGCGGTGCTCGCCCATCCGCTCAACACAAACAACTCCACAGGGATGTACATTTTCACCGTCTTTTGTTTTTCTTTTTGGTATGTGACAGGAGATTTCGCGAGATCATTGTGATAAAGAATAACGAGCATTTTGTCTTGATTTTTCGAATAGCCTAGGACTATGGTAATTCTTTATCTACATAGGCTTTAATTAGTCATCAAAGTAAGGTTTTTGTGCGGGATGTGTGTCAGAACATGAACGTGCAGGCCTAGGGTTGGCAAGTTAAGCCTAGGGCTTGTCAAGTGAGTAGTTTTAGTATTCACATACCAATGCCTATATCCTACAGGAACGATTGGCCTAGACTGTTGTATTATAAATAATTTTCTACGTCTAGGCCTAGACCTAGGACTGTTTCAGTTTTGTTTTTTGATTGCAATGTCAACTTTTCTCGTTTTCCGGCTAGGCGCTAAATGTAAAATGTCCGCCATCTGTTTACATTACTGTGGGCTACGCTAGACGCTGCTTTGTTGAGAACAACGCCGTCTAGATGTATGTATGTATGTGCAAGGTCCCCTAGATCTCCGCCACCTGGCGGAGGATCGTCTAACTCTCTAGGTTAGGTCGTCGCAGCAGCGAATTAGAAGCCATCTTGGTGATTAATTCTAGAGCGGGAATGTAGTAACTAGTACTATTTCACGCACTTTGCATACTAGTGAGTTAATTACCTACAAAACTGGAGGTTGTCAACGACTTTCAATACCACGTTAGTAATCAGGATGAATGCCTCTTAACGTCATATAGTGATTATGCGTGGACATGTCGTCGTTTTCCTTTAAAACGAGCTTTTCCCGGGAATGTTGTACTTTTTCACGCACTTTGCATACTAATGAGTTGATTACCTAAAAAACAGGAGGTTGCCAACGAGGTTGAATACCATGTAAGTGATCAGGATGAATGCCACTATAACGTCATATAGTGGTTTTGTTTGGACATCTCGTCGTTTTCCCTTAAAACGAGCATTTCCCGAACATATAGTACTTTTTCACGCACTTTGTATATGAATGAGCTAAATATGTAAAAAAAAAAAAAAATGGAGGTTGTCAACGAGGTTGAATACCATGATTGTAATAAGGGTGAATGCCACTATAACGTTATATAGTGGTTATGTTTGTACATATCGTCGTTTTCCATTAAAACGAGCATTTCTCGGCGACATAGTAATTTTTCACACGCCACCTTGAAAAATACCGTCATTTACTAGTGTTTTTATGATTATTTGTGTACACTATTATCATCACATATTATGTTGCTTTGGGCACAAGCAATGTTGGTAATAAACTAGGAAGCTTCGCAAACACTTTTTCAGGCGCGTTGTTGGATGAGCGTAATTGTTTAAGGGGTATTTCACTGAAAATGAATGAAAAACGGCAATTTTACATTATTATTGTTTTAATTTCTTTTTAAGTTTACTTTTTTATTTATTGAATACATAAATTTATTTAGTATTGATATAATGCTAAAAGCATTAAATGAATTTTTTCTTTAGCGCTGTATGCTATTTTACATGGGAAAATGGCTTACCAGTACTTATATTAGGCCTAATCTAGGGCTGTATAGAGTGTTATTCATAACAATTTTAGTCAATTTTAAAGAAGCCTAGATTAACAGGTTATAAAGGCCCAGTGAATTCATGTTTAATAAATAAACTGAGCCTTTAGGCTATGTTGTACTCAAATTTACCAAAAAACAACATAAATAAACATTAAATGCTATTCTCTCAAAACTTTTATTCTAGCACATTTGCTAACATTTTTTTCCTACTTCTAGCTTACAGTTTTTAAGATAAAAGGATAATTTATTTTTTAATGGCTCACAAGTCTTATTCTGACAAATTCACCAGACACTTTTTTGATGAGATTTATGGTTTTTTAATTAAAATATGGAAAGGAAAAAAATCATATTAAAAATTTTAAAATGCAAAGAAAAAAATCATGTTTATCAAACAAAACGAAAATTATAAAATCCGTCTTGTGAATGTTTAGATGTATTGTTTTTTAATCTAAAACACCTTTCACTTTAAAAAATAAATTAAAATTGTAAGAGCCTTGGCATTTTTATCAAAACGCTGTTTAAATCGTAAAATTGCAATTATTATGAGAAATAATTGTTTGATTGCGCTCAAATTTCACAAGAATATATAAATCCATAAAATTAAGGTTCTGTGAAAAAATCATTACAATCGGATAAAGCATGTATAGGTGTTATATGTCGAAGAATGTTTTAAAAATAAAAAAATCATAAATTTGCGATTTTCATGAGAAATAATTTTTCGATTGCACTAAAATTTCACAAGAATATATTAATTCAACAAATTAAGATTCTGTGAAAAAATCATTACAAAAAAAAAAAACATGTAGGTGGTATAAGTCGAAGAATTTTTTTAAAAATCGAAAAAAATCGTAAAATTGCGATTTTTTTGAGAAAAAAAAATTCGATTGCGCTCAAAAAACGTGGCAGTTATAAGTTCAGAGATTTCGAAGGCCTCCATAAAATTTCATCGCAATCGGAATATCGGTTTAGCCGGAATCGTGTTAACAGACAGACAAAAATACAGAAAAAAGAAAAAAAAACATTCCGGATTTTTTCTCCAGTGTAGTGAAATGGAATCTTCGCTTCGCTCGCTACGCTCGCTACACTCATCCAATTATCAGAAACAGGCTTTTAGAAATAAATTTTTGAAATCGTAAAAAAAATTGCTCATGGATATCCTACACATTACACTATAATAATATAACATAGGGTATTTAAAATTATTTCATTTTATTAATTACATGACAACAAATTATTATTCATTATAATAAGGTTTGACAATTTTATTATCTCGAAATGCACGCGATTCTTTTCGGGCCTCTACATCGTCATTTTGTGGTCAAGTTTTAGGGCGCGCTAAGTAGATGTTCACTTTGATTTTTAAAATTCCCTCTATTTCTCGTGCAAATCACCGTAATGGCTGCTATACACAGTGGAACGTGTTGCGACGACCTAACTTCGTGGCCACACGAGCGAGTTAGACGAGCCTCCGCCAGGTGGCGGAGATCTAGAGGACCTTGTGTATGTGTATCCAGACGGCGTTGGTTCAACACAGTTCTGACGTCATAGCCGTTTTTGCCACTCAAAAAAAAATGCTGTTTTTAAAACTGCTAAAAATTATTGGATTATTATTTCACAGAAAAACAAAGTACATATTTGTAATCAGAACGAAAAACTTCTTCTAAAAAATCTATTTGTACAGTATTTGACGGAAGTGGAATATTCCCTATTTTCTTGTGAGGCGAACCACAAACGCGTTATTCAGCACAGCCGCGTGAGAAAATAATGTTCAGTATTTAACAGGCGGTGGATAATGCATTGTTGATGAAACAACATCCAACGCCATCTTTGTCTGTCTTGGTCGCATTTCGCACTTTCCAAGTTGTGTTTCATTTCTCTGGACTAAATTACATTTAATTTTGTAATTCTAAAAGAAGAAGTTTTAATCAATATTAGTGTTGGTTACAAACAAAGAAGTTCTGTCGACGTTTGTATGTGATTTGTTGGGCGTGATTACTTAGAGATTAGTAGAACATCATTGATTTGGTCATTGGTGTAGTCGTCTAGACCTAGGGCCTGGGCTGGTTGGTTTTATCATCTTCAGACAACAGACCTATTCAGCAAATCATACTTTGGTTTAACAGTGTTGTACTTTTATCTAGCAAACTCCAGGGATCTCAAAACTCGCGACGTGAGAACCCCTCCTTTCTTAACCCCTATATCCGTAGCTGGTTCTGACCAGCATGCGCCCTCTCCATATCCACTAGGCTAGAGTGGTGCATTATGACCTTACGGTTTACGCACCTCTAATCCAAGTAAACCAAATCACACAAGACAAATTCTTAAAAATATTTCTTTGTACAAAATTCCCATAAAATAAATTAAATTTTTTATTCAAATAAATATTGTTTTTGTGCTATTTTCATCTGTCATTTTCTTTTTATTTCCTTGGAAAACGCTTAAGTCCCGCCGCGTTGTTGGATGAGCGTAATTGGTGCATTGAGCTGTCATGTGTTATGCGGACTTTCTGTTGTTCTGTGAAAAATTATTGCGAAGTCGAAGAATTTTTTTAATAAATAAAATAAAATAAAATAAAATTTTAACTTTATTTTTGATTTTTTTATTAATCGTTATTTTTTTTAAATAAAAAAATCGTAAAATAATGATTTTCATAAGAAATAATTATTCGATTGCGCTCAAATTTTACACGAATATATTAATTCATAAATTAAGGTTCTGTGAAAAAATCATTACAAAAGGATAAAGCATGAAGGTGTTATAAGTCAAAGAATTGTTTTAAAAAAGAAGAAAAAACTGTTAAATTTCGATTTTCATGACAAATAATTTTTCGATCGCGCTCAATTTTCACAAGAATATCTTAATTCATCAATTTAAGGTTCTGTAAAAAAATCATAAAAATCGAATTAAGCATGTAGGTGTTATAAGTCGAACAAATTCTTTTTAAATCCATAAAAATCGTAAAATTGCGATTTTTATGAGAAATAATTTTTTGATTGCTCTCAAAAACGTGGCAGTTTTAAGTTCAGAGATTTTGAAGGCCTCTAGAAAATGTCATTGCAATTGGAGTATCGGTTTAGCCGGAATCGTGTTAACAAACACACAATAAAAAAAGAAAAAGAAAAACATTCCGGATTTTTTTCTCTGGTGTAGTGAAATGGAATCTTCGCTTCGCTCGCTACGCTCGCTACGCTCATCTAATAAACTCAGAAAACAATATATTTATCAAATGCACCATGCACTCATTTCATTAACTTAGGCCTACAATATCACAAGTGGCGCAATATGACCTAACGGTTGAAGCGCCCTTAATCAAAAAACTAAACTATACACAAAATTCACACTCGAACACTCTGACATGATACATGATGATTGATGGCAGAGATAATCACGGACAATCAAGAACTGTTTTATTATTAATATTCCTGCTACATGATGCAATGGGTGACTACCCTTGTCCCAAGCAGTTCGTACTCCAACTGGGCGGAGCCATATGATCTAGTTTCAACAACAAGTCAGATGTGGTCGGAGATTTTATTCGTGACAAACTTTCTAAAATTTTTTTTCAAACTCATTTGTTTAACCACATATTGAACGCAAATAAAACACATTTAATTATTCGTAAAAAAATGCGTTTAACTATCATCTCAAAAATTGTCTGTTAATTTATAAAATTTGAAAACAAAATATACAACAGCTTATAACATAAATTAACAAACAAAATCAAAGGCGGCCTAATAAGACCTAACCGGTTGAAACGCCCTAGTTTCTCACGTCATCATCATCAGTCTGCTGCTGCAATAGCTTGCTACTGTACCTCTACTATGTTTGGTTCTATTTTCTTCTGGTTTATTTGTCTGCAGCGACATCTTGCCACCATCAACAACATTGAGATTGTGTCTTGAAGTGATTGTATTTAAACTAGCATTATTATAAACAGAAGCAACTTTAGATATTGAACCCCGTCTGGGCCCGCGGTCGGCCTACAGGGTTGGCTCAGTCGCTTTGATTTACTGTCCCCCACTGAAAATCAGTTATATAACTGAGTGAGTAGACTCTAAATCCAATTTATTATTTTTTTAAAATTTTAATTGGCCCAGAGCATGGCTCTGCTAATCGTAAAAGGCGATTCAAGAGAAAAAGTCCACCTCGCAAACATCAGCTAGTAAGAGGGGAGTATATTACTCCACGAAGCTAGAAGGGAGCTCTATAGCCAGAGAGGAAGTATATTGTCAAGTTGAGAGGTTGATTAGCCCTTGGTATAGCTGTTATTTACCAAAGTTATTACTGTTCTGGGGGAATGTAGCTATTGTTTGTTACACAGACTAATCTTCCCAACAGTGACCGAAATCGATAGGTATTTAATGAGGTGGTTTTCCTAGGACATGTATAGAGAGGATTATCACAAACAAGAACATTATCTCAACAAAAAGAAGGAGCACTTGTATTTAACCACAATCATCCTAATTTGCCTGTTAAGTTAAGCTTATGCATTATACCTGACTGAACGTGAGTTCGAACCCCCATATAGTGAGTGACTTGACCTATAGTAATGAAACCATGTCTTACTTTAAGTCCCCCCTCTCTGGTTTGGTCCTGGATCAGCCGTGACTCAGTCTCGGACGTGGGAGTGCAGATGTTCTACCTTCTTCTGACTTCTTGCCTCTTGAACGGCTAATCCATTTGATACTTGATGTTCTCAATGCACTGCTAACTAATTACTCTCCTTGACAACAAATCTTTGTCAGAACACCATTGTACTTACTCTCGAAGACGACTTGTTCGTTTCGCTGGTCAGATTGTAACTCCCCGACTCCACTGGGCTTACGCCTTCTCAGTCACCGAGTCGATTCCAAGTCCCCAATTAATTAGCAGTAATTGCAGTGTCGAAATGCAAAGTCAGCCCTATTTCGCCACCAAGTTCCCGAGAAAGAGCCCGTGCGAGTCTATTAGCTCATGTCACAATGCTTAGTCCAGCAATTCAAATACACCCGAATCAATCTGTCAGCAACATACGTACGTCATACATGCGCGCAATGGTCATTGCAGCAACAAGCACGACCTCCTTATACTTGTGACATCGTAATGCAATCACTGTCTTGTCACAAGCAATAATCAATGAAATTATACCAGTAACAAGGGTAGTTACTACCCTGAACATGACATGTCACGCCTCCATAGAAGATTCGACCCCGAATCTTGTTCAAGATGTCTTCATGTGCATCACTAATACAGGAAGATCGACTGCCATCTGGATTAAGAGTTTCCTCCATATATCAGTACCGGTCCTAGATAATCAACCTGTTTCTTCAGATGCTCCCTCATTCTCTCTTGATGTTTCTTCACTTTCTTGAAATCTTGATGTCCTCTTCAAACTTGAAATCTTCCTCCTCATCAAGAAGACGCAATACACCATCCACCCTCTTGCATAATAGACCAAAACCAAACCAGAATCCTAACTGAACACTACTGGTATACAACTACTAAATAAAACTAAAAAAACAAGCAAACCGAAATAAAACGAATCTCACGCCCAATATAGACAAAATGCAAAAACTCACCTTCCAGGTAGTACAAGCCAGGAACCTAATATAAAAAGTTTGACTCGAATGACAGTAATTCATCATAAACAACCTTAATTCCTGCGAATTAGGATTAATATAATCATGTATGTTTGCTGAAAACCCCTACTTTTAGTTTAACACAAGCAATCTTAATAAAAATTAAAACATATAACAAACATAAAAATATCATTGCTTGTGCATAAAATCAAAAAAACGACATAATATTTAAGAATTACTGTCTCAAAATTCCCTGAATAAATTCATTCGGAACCCCTGGTAAAGTTCCTTAACCCTAACTCCTTAAACATAGATGTGCTTCCTCCGACAATTGACGTAGCCTCTCCAGACAGCTCCTGGAAGCCCGCCGATGTATACTGCAGGTAGGTACTGCATACGTAATGGCTCGCAATGTCCCATCTCACTGGACTCGCACAATAAATGAAGCCAGATCACTAAAACACAAACAAAATCTCGACAGACAATGTACATAACACAGTCACCACGTGTCATCAATAGTAAACTAGGAAAACGCTTAAGTCCCGCCGCGTTGTTGGATGAGCGTAATTGGTGCATTGAGCTGCCATGTGTTATGCGAATTTTCTGTTGTTCTGTGGAAAAATCATTATTAAATTGAAATTTTTTTAAATTAAATTAAATAAAATAAAAAATTAACTTTTTTTTTTATTAATCGTAATTGTTTTAAAAAATCGTAAAATTGAAATTTTTTTAGAGAAATAATTTCTCGATTGCGCTCAAATATAACAATTATATATTAATTCATAAAATTAAAGTTTTGAGAAAAATCGGATAAAGCATGTAGGTTTTTATTTACTACAATTCAGAAATTTAAAAAAATTAAAAAAGTCCGCCCCAACCGGGAATCGAACCACGGATCTCCCACATTCCAGGTGGACGTCTTAACCACTAGACCATCAGGACGGGTACATTTTAATCTCTGAATTGTAGTTGCTAGTAAATAAAAACAATTACACCCACGGGAGTGTTTCCCGATCAACCAAATCGAGAAATAAAGCATGTAGGTGTTATAAGTCAAAGAATTGTTTAAAAAAAAAGGTAAAATTTCGATTTTCATGATAAATTTTTTACAATTGCGCTCAAATTTCACAAGAATATCATAATTAATGAAATAAAGGTTCTGTGCAAAAATCATTGAAATCGGATAAAGCATGTAGGTGTTATAAGTCGAAGATATTTTTTTTTAAATCGAAAAAAATCGGAAAATTGCGATATTAATGAGAATAAAAATTTTCGATTGCGCTCAAAAACGTGGCAGTTCTAAGTTCAGAGATTTCGAAGGCCTCCATAAAATTTCATCGCAATCGGAGTATCGGTTTAGCCGGAATCGTGTGGACAAACAGACAAAAAGAAAAAAAAGAAAAAAAAAAACATTCCGGATTTTTTTCTCCAGTGAAGTAGAATGGAATCTTCGCTTCGCTCGCTACGCTCATCCAACAAAGCCAAAGTGTAAAACTGCTGACGAGTGTATACACACTCGACCGACATTGAAAAATGCAATCACAGCAACCTTGAACTTCAGTAGTATTTAAAACTGACGACTTAGTGCTACAGTAACACACTTACCATTTACATAATCGATAAAATAAAATGCAAGAGCGACAATTTTGAACTGAACTGAATTGAATTATGTAAACAAATAACTAGGAAAACGCTTAAGTCCGCCGCGTTGTTGGATGAGCGTATTGTGCTTAGCTCCATTGTTATGCGAATTTTCTGTTTTCTGTGGGAAAAACATTACTTTATTAAAATTTTTTAATTAAATTAAATTTAAATTAAAAAATTTCTTAACTTTTTAATTTTTTTATTTAAACGTAAAAGTTAAAAAAAAAACGTAAAATTGCGATTTTCATAAAATATTTTTTCGATTGCGCTCAAATTTTACACTAATATATTATTCATAAAATAAAAGGGTTTTGCAAAAAAAAGGGTTTAACACGGATAAAGCTTTGGTGTTTTAAGTCAAGAGTTGGGTTAAAAAAAAGGAAAAAACCGTAAAAATTTTGATTTTTATGATAATATTTTTTCCCAAATTGCGCTCAAATTTCACAAAAATATCTTTAAATTCCCTAAAAAAAAGGTTTTGGCAAAAAACTAAAATCGGATTAAGCATGTAGGGGTTATAAGTCGAAGAAATTTTCTAAAATTTGAAAAAAATCGTAAAATTGCGATTTTCATGAGAAAAATTTTCCGATTGCGCTCAAAAACGTGGCAGTTTCTAAGTTCAGAGATTTCGAAGGCCTCCATAAAATTTCATCGCAATCGGATTATCGGTTTAGCCGGAATCGTGTGGACAAACAGACAAAAATACAAAAAAAAAAAAAAAAGAAAGAAAAAAAAAAAACATTCCGGATTTTTTTCTCCAGTGTAGTGAAATGGAATCTTCGCTTCGCTCGCTACGCTCGCTACGCTCATCCAATAATATGAAAGCTCTATCCAGAAAATATTTAACAAATATTAATTATAAATTTAAATTTATATTACATTACAACGACAACATTATTCCGAAACATATTGAATTATACATTATAATAACCACCCATTTATATTAAATTTTAAAACAGAAAACATCAAATTTAGAAATTAACTTATTACACATAGTTTCACCATTTGTAAAAACAGGTCGAACCCACGTCCTATAGGTATTTGTATGACATTACACAACAGCTGTGTTCACCCCCGGCGACGATGACAAAGACAATGACACCACGAACGATGACAAAGACAATGACGACCGCGACGTGAGAACCCCCGTTCCTCCCCTTACCCGTGCTGTTCTGACCAGCATGGGCCCCTCCTCCTCCCCCCCCCCCCCTCCTTAGGCTAGAGTGGTGCATTATGACCTAACGGTTGACGCGTCCTTAATCCAAATAAACCAGTTATTCCCGACACAGGTTTCCTGACTGAAAACAGTAAACCTGCGTCCATATGACAATTAACAAACTCCAACCGAAAAACTGCCAAACTTCAATATAATTAACTTCGCAACTCCACTGCTAACAATCGATACAAAAGAGACAGAGAAATTACCTTCAAATATCTGGCCAAACCAACGCAATGCAACTTCGATCTATTCAAAAGAATAGCCAAACATACAGATGTCCCACATTCATTAATTAATCTTAACTTAAAATTACGTATACCTGTGACCGTACAAAAATAAATCTAACTTACAACTATACTGATTACTATTATTGATACACCTAATACACCTAATGGTATGGATTTGGACTATGTAGTCCTACTGACGTCACAACCGAGGTTTGAAGGAAAACCTCGACCTCAGTGTCATTGAGTTTACTTTAAAATACACGAGTGTGTGGACGTGTACTTTGACTTGTTATTCTACGACCTTGCCCCTGTGTTCCTGGTAGCGTAGCTACAACAACTGGCGCGGGACGGTAGGACACGGGGCTACGAAGGTTCGTAGAAGGTGCAAGTAACAAGTGTGTAAATGGAAAATTCAAGGTACGTGTGCAAATCCCTGAATGTGGGACAATAATAATGAAAATTATTATTTAAACGTATTATTCCGTTGCCGGGACACTTCAAGTTACCTGTGTTTCACAAATGACTGGTTCCAATTAAATTGGTTGTTTAAAAAAACGCCTGTGGACCGTGATAATTATCAGCAACAGGACGATTTATCTTGGTTATTCACACCAACAACCCAAAAAAATGGCGCGTAGAGGACGACCAGACAGTTTTGATGAAACTAGTGAAGATATTGAAGCGTATTTCGATCGTGTGGAAGCGTATTTTCACATAAATCAGTGGACGATGGTGAGAAGATCTACGATCTAATTACTATATTGGGGGCCAAGGCATACGACGAGTTAAAAATTGCATGCTTCCCACAACGTCCAATCGAAAAGACGTTTGAAGATTGTAAAAATATTCTCGTGCAACGGTACAAACGAAATGATCTGCCTCTGACGCAGCGACTCCGGCTAGCCTCTCGGAAACAACACTCCGGCGAGTCGGTGACTCAATTCGTCTCCGAGCTTCGTCACATCGCGCGTACGTGTGGTTACACGGGGGCGAACGCAGCAGCAGAGTTACAAACTGCATTGTTGCAATCGTTTGTCCAAAATATTGCAGACATTAGAATAAAGAAAGAATTAATGTGCTCAGAAAACTTAACATTCGACTTGGCTGTCACATTGGCAAAAAAGTTCGAAATGGTGTATGAACAATTAGAGACGTCATCAAGCACACCTTCGGACACGGGACTAGAGGGGGCAGTTCACGCTCTCAAGCTGTCGAAAAACCAGTGCTGTTGGAGGTGTGGGTACACAAACCATGGACCAGAGGTATGCAGAGCAAGAAGATGGGAATGCAGAAACTGCGGCCGTATGGGACACGTAGCAGCCGTCTGCAGAGAGGTCGACTCCGACGGTAGGGACCTACAGGGTGAAGATTCACGGCCAAACAACAGTGGGCGTACTACCAGTCGACGACGCAAGAAGACGAGGCTGTCAAACAGCGACGGGAGGTGCACTTGTCATCACAACTGCGTGCATCACGGGGACCCGCAGTACGACTTCGCATCACAACAGTCAGTTAAGTCAGCTGTTGGTAAACAGCGTAACAAAAATAAATGTAATAAAGTAGATGAAATTTTAGAGTCTGATCTGAATCAATACAGTCAGGAGAATCTTCAAATAACAGATCAATCAAAGTAATTTGCAAATCATCTTTAAAAATTAATCCATATTCCAATTGACGTTGCAATTCAAAATCAAACTCTAAGCATGGCAATTGACACATGCGCTGGACGTTTCTATTATGACGTTTTCAGAATACAAAGATTAATTCTCTTCATGTCCACTGTTAAAGACGAAACAAAAACTTAAAACATTCAGTGGCGAACTTTTAAAATATAGTTGGAAAAATAGTTGTAGATGTGTCATATAAAGGTGTTATGTATAACAAACTTCCGATAGTTATAGTCAATGTCAACACTAAACAACAAGCTTAGTTAGGTAGAAATTGGATCGAAGTTATTAAAATTAACTGGTCGCAAATCCATAAAAATTGTAGGTCGTCAGTGGAGACTATATTTAAATAAGATAATCACAACTTCAGATGTAGAGTTTGACGAACAAAATCACAATGAAATCGTGCAACTTATTAAGTCTTAAGTACCCCAATCTTGTGTCGGAAGGAGTAGGGGAAATAAAAAATTACGAAGCTAACATTACACTAAAGAGCCAACCCCTTTTTTTAAAAACTTATCCTGTACCTTACGCATGAGGGATGCAGTGGAAAAAGAGTTAAATAAGCAGGTGGCAGAAGGAATTCTTGAACCTGTGAGATATTCGGAGTGGGCAACACCTATTGTTGTTGTACGCAAGAGAGATAGCGACCAAGTTCGGTTGTGTGGGGATTTCAAAAAAACATTGAACCCGGTCACTGAACTTGAACGCTATCCTCTTCCGACCTTTGATGAGATGTCAACAAACTGGGTAAACTGTTAATACTATTCAGTAATTGACTTCAAAAATGCATACTTACAAGTCAAAGTGAGTGAGGTCTCATCAAAGTATCTGACTATTAACACTCATAAAGGACTTTATCGTTCCCAATAAAATGATTTATAGCTGAAATGGAGCCCCCGCTGAATTCCAGCGCATAATAGAGGAATAATTAAAGGGATACCAGGAGTTAACGTGTATCTCGATGAGCTCTGTGTAGGGGGCGCAACCAAAAAGGAAGCGAAACGCAGACTTTTGCTAGTTCTAGAAAAACTGTCAGCATAGCATATTGCATAAAAATTAACATTATAAATGTAAATTCATGCAACAGGAAGTTGAGTATGTAGGGCATTTACTTTCAAAGAGGGGTATCCTCCCGTCGCCAAAAACATTCGCTGCCATACGAGACTCTACCCCCCCAACAAACGCAAGATGAATTTAAAAAAAATTCCCTTGGTATCCTGAATTATTACCTACCTCATGTACCTGATCTATCCACCATATCTAGACCGCTACATGACCTGAATAACAAAGGTAAACGCGAGTCTCGAATGGGATGTTGAACACCTCGCCGCTTTCAAAGTATGTTAAGAAGCGTTTTGAATTCGCAGGCACTATTACCGTTCGACCCCACAAAACCTATTGTCATATGTGCTGATGCTAGCCCAGTTGGGACAGCAGCGGTTTGTACCATAAAGATGACTACGGCAAAGAACGACCTGTCTTTTTCACCTCAAAATCTCTCACCGAAACCCAAAGAAAATATCCGCAAATAGAGAGAGAGGGACTCGCAATAGTTCATGCTTTTAATAAATTCCATAAATTTATTTATGGAAAACAATTTGTGCTCTATTCTGATAATAAACCTATTGTGTACATTTTCTCTGAAAACAAACAAGTACCGATAACAGCTCGTCAACGAGTGCAACGCTGGGCGTTACAACTTAGTGCATATAAATATGAGCTAAAACACAGAAAGGGCGCAGAAATGTTCCTACCTGATTATTTGTCTAGGAAACCCCTCCCGGACTCTGACCCTGAAGAAGGTTGTGTCAGCTTTATCCAAACACAATCATCGAAAAGTTATTACCTTTGAATTGGACACATATAGCAGAACACACAAAGTCGGACCCAATTTTACAAAAAATCATGAATTTGTACAAAGTGGATGGTCCCAGTCTAATATCAAACCGGAACACAAACCATATCATACACGCCATTATGACCTGACTTCGGATAGTGGTTGTATCTTGTGGGGTGATAGGATAATTATACCAGGTAAACTACAGTATTCAGTGTTAGAATTACTACATCATAATCACCCGGGAGAAACTCGCATGAAACTACTGGCTAGGTCATGCGTTTGGTGGCCCGATATTGACGCAGATATAGTAAGTCATGTACAGTGTTGTTAAGCATGTCAAGCAACACGCAATAGGGAACCATCGCGTACTACTAGTTGGCCTAAAACAACACGTAGAATGGAGAGGATTCAAGCAGACTTCGCTCATTTTGATGGAGTTAATTACCATATCATTTATGATTCCTTCAGTAAAATGGATAGAAATATACAAATGTAAATCTACAAATTTCAGCACAACAAAAAAAAGGTTTTTCTAAGTTTTTTGCTACCCCCGGGTTTTGTGAATCCTTAAATACCGATAACGGTCCACCCTTCAATTCTGCATCTTTTGGCGGAATTTTGTACTCAACGGGGTATACACCACATCTTATCCCGCCCTGGCATCCTCAAAGCAATGGGGCAGCAGAAAAAGCAGTTCAGACGTTCAAAAAAATTCTTAAAAAAAGTTTACTCCCAGTCACCAAGGGTACCACAAAATGATCTAGAGGAGAAAATCATGGATTTTCTTTTCTCATACAGAAACACTCCTTTTCTCTTAATAAGAAGACACCATCGGGGGTTATTTCTTAACTGTACCCCCAAGACCTTAATAAGCCAATTAAAACCTAACGTCAGTTCAAGACAGGAAATCTCTGAATATCAAGAGATTCAAAAAAGGTGTATGAAATCAATGATGATGTTTATGTTAAGACTAATTTTAAAAATAACATTATAAACTGGCAAAAGGGAAAAGTCCTTGCAAAAAAACAGCCCATATATCTATAAAGTGTCTGTAAATGATGTTCAAAGAACATGCCACACCGACCAATTAAGGCTTGATAATGCAAATATGCATTCAACAAGGTCTAGCAGGGCGCCAATTGGCAATTAAGGAGTTAAGTTGGGCTCACCTTCAAAGCATTTTCTCTCATGTGAGAGAGAAGTTGTTTCACAGGCAAAAGAATAATCCTACTCAGCCCTCCCCACAGGCACAAGTGTTGCCTCTGACACCTTTGTCAGGGTTATCACCCGCATTGCCTGGAAATCCAGAACAACAAACAATGTCTTTCGCAAGGCGGGGTGAAGCCCTAGCAAGCCCAACTAAAACCTCAATGGTTCCATTAAGGCGATCTCAGCGCCAAAAATGGGCACCGAAAAGACTTATTTATAATTAGTGACCCTTATTGATGTAAGTTCTATGTAGGCTGTTCTTCTCTTAAGGGTTACTCTTCATTTATAATAATAAAATAAAATAAAGTTTGTATACTAGGAGTAATTTATGATTTGTGAAAAGATTTATTATTATAGGCGATTGTTGCTATAATTTATCTGTTACTTTACAAATATTGGTGGAAGCATTTTTGTGGTTGTTATTATGTAATCTTGTTATACAACTAAACTTTGCCTATGCATTATTATTCATTCACAATCTATTATTAATTGTAAAATGAATGCTACACATTTTTTTTTTGAATGTGTAGGGGGGAAAATGGTATGATTTGGACTATGTAGTACTACTGACGTCACAACCGAGGTTTGAAGGAAAACCTCGACCTCAGTGTCATTCAGTTTACTTTGAAATACACGAGTGTGTGGACGTGTACTTTGACTTGTTATTCTACGACCTTGTCCCTGTGTTCCTGGTAGCGTAGCTACAACCCCATTTAACCTTACATTATTTTAGCAGAAGTACCAAATTGGGTTCATGATGCTATGCGCACGAGCACTTAATTTCATAAAGAACTTTTATTATCGTAAAAAAAAAAAGTCCACCTCGCAAACATCAGCTAGTAAGAATCCCGAATCTAGAGGCGAACTCTGGCAATCGTCGTCCGGGCCTTTGCATCCCCTAGGTAAGAGTGGTGCATAATGACCTAACGGTTGACGCGTCCTTAATCCAAATAAACACCTCCCCCTTCCGTTGACGACCTCCCCGACGAAGATGACAATGACAAAACGAACGATGACAAAGACCTCGACGAACGTGACGTAAGAAACTCCCCTTAAACCCCTGGCTGGTTTTTGACCAGCAGGGGCCTTACCTCCCCATATCTCCTATAATCCTGTCAAATAAGATCGTATATTGACGTTTGGAGGAAAAAATTGCGATGTCGCTGAATTTTTGCAGAGACTTTCCTTATATAATACTTATCAACATACTAAAACTCCCCTACAATCGGACTGGAGCTTCGGCCGCCATATTGGAAAATGGCAGCCAAAAGGTGTTTGTTATCGAATATCTCCAAATTGGTTTGAGATAGACAAAATATCTCAATGGCAAAAATATTCCCCATTTAATTCCCTACAAAACAGGTGTCTTTTATAGTTTTGACAGGGGCAACGGTTACGTCACAAATTCGTGGTTTATATGTTGCTCATTGGAGTACCAGCTTATTTCCAAATTTTCACGCCCAGCATCAAACAATGCCCGGTAAATCCGTAAGAAATCGATTTAAATACAAAAGGACTTTTGTACGGGGTTCATGAAAGCTTCCATTAGTATTTTAAAAAATCAGGTCTGCGAAATCGAATTTTGCATTTACCCGGAATTTGGATTTTTCCAATGTTGACATTTCCTCAAAAATGCCCTTTTTGACTGTCCATTATTAAGCACTAAATAGAATGTGGAGAAAAATTCTTGGTACGCACATTGAAATGACTTAAATATGATCCGATTACAGCCAAAGTTTAAATCCAATATGGCTGCTAATTCCTTATATCCACAACATCAAAGTGAATTATGTAACAAAAAAGTGTAAAAAACAGCACGAAAACAGTATTCATATTGTGAATATAAGGAATAAGCAGCCATATTGGATTTAAACTTTGGTTGTAATCGGATCATTATTTAAGTCATTTCAATGTGCGTAGAAAGAATTTTTCCTCAAATGAAATTTAGTGCTTAATAATGGACACTAAAATATGGCATTTTTTAGGAAATGCCAACATTGGAAAAATCCAAATTCCGGGTAAATGCAAAATCCGATTTTGCAGAACTGATTTTTTTAAAATACTAATGGAAGCTTTCATGAACCCCGTACAAAAGTCCTTTTGTATTTAAATCGATTTCTTACGGATTTACCGGGCATTGTTTGATGCTGGGCGTGAAAATTTGGAAATAAGCTGGTACTCCAATAAGCAACAGATAAACCACGATTTTGTGACGTAACCGTTGCCCGTACCAAAACTATAGAAGACACCTGTTTTGTAGGGAATTGAATGGGGAATATTTTTGCCATTGAGATATTTTGTCTATCTCAAACCAATTTGGAGATATTCGATAACAAACACCTTTTGGCCGCCATTTTCCAATATGGCGGCCGAAGCTCCAGTCCGATTGTAGGGGAGTTTTAGTATGTTGATAAGTATTATTTAAGGAAGGTCTCTGCAAAAATTCAGCGACATCGCAATTTTTTCCTCCAAAAATTCTTATTTGACAGGATTACTAGGCTAGAGTGGTGCATTATGACCTAACAGTTGACGCGTCCTCAATCATAAAAATATAAATAAAAAACATGTGAAAACGGCGACAAACTTTCAAATTTCTCATTGGATGAGCGAAGCGAGGACTTTAACTTCACTGACCCCCCCCCCAAAAAAAATAAGCTTGAGTGTTTTGTTTTTGTTTGTTTGTTTGTTTGTATTTTTGTCTGTTTGTTTGCTCTCTACCAGGCAAACGGCACATATGATCTTGATGAAAATTCGAGGGGACCTTCGAAATCTCTGAACTTAGACCTGCCACGTTTTTGAGCGAGCGTAGCGAGCGTCTCCACTTGACTCTTATGGCTCGAATGTCTGTTTTTTTTTTTCTTTTTTTCTGTTACTGCTTCGATACAGGTCGCACCGTTTCTCTGATCGACCTGAAATTTTGCACACATGTACATACCACCTAGGCGGGTTGCTGTATAGTTTTGTGGCAAAATCGTTCAAAAAGTTAAAAAGTTACATGAAAGTTAATCGAAAGTTTTTTTTTCAAAACTAAACGGCGACAAAATCTGAGGTGGACAAATCATTTAGAATGTCCGTCCGATCACGAATATGTTATTTTTATTTTGATCCGATAAGTAGTGTAGATAGAAATTACATTATTACAAAGTCCCGTTACCATGGCAACGGAAAGTCGCACAGCTTTTTTGGCTCATGATAGCGGTCAAACGGAGGCTCGGAGTTGAAATTTTGACCATCCGCAAGTTTCGTTCCCGATTGAATGCCATTAGTTTTGTGGCAAAATCGTTCAAAAAGTTATAAAGTTACATTAAAGTTAATCTAAAGTTTTTTTTTAAAACTAAACGGCGACAAAATCTGAGGTAGCCAAATCATTTAGAATGTCCGTCCGGTCACGAATATGTTAATTTTATTTTGATCCGATAAGTAGTGTAGATAGAAATTACATTTTAAACGAAAGTAACGTTACCATGGCAAAGAAAAGTCACACAAGAATTCTGGTCACTATGTACAGCCACCTAGAAGTAATCAAGAGTAAAATAGTTTTCCCAAAGAAATGATGTCAAGGTCCTCTAGATGGCGGTGGATTTTATCCATTCTCTCCTATTTTAAAAATTTTCAGCTAAATCGGTCAAGACCTTAACTCTTTCAGGCTCGGTGGTTACCGATGTTGACCACCAACTTGCTGATTTTATGTACTTTAATGCATGGTGGATAGCATCAATAACCACCTTTCTACGGAAAATACAGACTTCCCTTCATACTACAGTTTTTACCCCAAGCTTGTGACGTGTCTGACAAAGATTTTATGGACAATACAAAATAGCAAAGTGTAAAAAATGATAAAAACGGGCAGTTTTTTTTAAATGTCCCGGAATTTTGGTTCATTCATAACTAGAGATAGAATTGAGATAAAATTAAAAACAAAAATGTAACCAAAAGAAGAGAAAATCTGATTTTTAGAAATTTTGACTCCGAAAATTTGTCACCGCTAGTTTCGAATTTACAACCATTCCAAAATTTAGCAAAATTTTGAAAATTTTGACCAAATCCAAAAAAAAAAATATATGAAAATTATTTAAAAAAAACAAGGAATTTTATGAAATGATTAATTTTGAGACAAAATTAACTTTAAATTTCCGTGCAGGAAAGAGTTAAGACTTATTGGTATGTAACTTATGGGAATTTTGTACTCGGGTCGTTTTCACGTACCGGTGCCGCTCAAAAACGCGTCCAACTGAGCGTTTTCCTAGTCTAGTCCCTCGAATAATATTTTGTCATGATATCGTTTTTTACGATTTTTTTTCGTTTTATGCGATATTTTGGGGGCATGGGGCCGATTCTGCCCAAAAACGGGTAATGCTTCATTTCATTTTTTTACATGGATTTAAAGTTTATGGAATGTATCCTTGAAAAAGAAAAAGAAAGCAGAATCCATAAAATAAGAAAAATAAAGTTTTTTTTTAAAGTAAATAATAAAAATTAACAAGTTACAATAAAAACTTGAAAACATCACCTACAATCGTTCAAAAATCACTTCAAAATAAAGATTTTCCCACGCAATTTAAAAACTTAAAAAAAAAGATAATCCATAAACGCGACTAAAAAAGCGTTTGCGAAGCTGCCATTTTTTAAAGTAATTTCAGAAACCAATATATCTACTAAACAAATTTGCATTTCTAATGGATGCACCTTAAATTTACATTATAATTAGTACATTCCGCCCCATAGCCTCCCCCCCAAGGCTAGTTGGGTAAATTGTGACCTATCATTGACGCGTCCTTAATCCAAATATAAAAAAGGCTACTATAAACTCAAAATTTTTTTTTTAACTTTTATAAATAATTAACACACTCCCAAACTCATTTTTAACTTTCAATTCACGGGTGGCGAAATATGCCCTAACCGGGGGAAGCGCATAGTATCTTACTCGTTGTAAGTTTGGGTTTTTGCTCGGCGCGGGTGTAAACCTATTGTTACTTCACGGGAAAGCTCCCCCGAATTGAGGGGCGGCTCGGGCCGGAAGTGGGGAAACTCCCCCCTCCCCAAACTTTGGCCTCTACCTCTGTAATTGTTCGCGGCGTTATAGGCATCTTCTGTCTGGGGGGATTCCCGAGCTCCCACCGCAACCGACTAAAGTGGTTGCAAAAAAAGATTTTCGTGTTCCCTTTTTCTTCTTAGCTGGGCACGAATGTCGGAGGGTTTATGCTACCTTGGTCTGCAAACCGTGGACCAAAGCATTGCTGCACAGCTGCCCCCTTTTACGCATCTCTAGAAGCGGGACCAAAACCCCAATTTTTTTGCATTGCCCCCCATTATTCCGAGGAGAAGCAACGGATTCCCGCGCCCCCCCTTGCAGCACTTGGGCTTCGTTTTTTGCCTTTTCGTCTCGGCAGGCTTCTGCGGGGTCGTACCTCTCATCCCGGGCTCGTCGATGGGTTAGTTGACCCCACTAAGACCTCCGTGACGATAAAAATAACCTCGTTTGGGTGTTCTTGAAGGCTTTTTCCGGGGGGCTAATTATTACATCCCCAATTAAACCTAAGGTTTTTGTCATTCCCGAGCTCCGGCGGTATTTAACCGCGAAATCAACGGTACCTGCCGCCAATCACCATCAGCGCCAGACGCTTCCATCCTCAAATCTGGCCACATCGATTTGAGATTAGGTGTTTTGCACCCCGGGTCTAAAAATACCGGGGGGGAGGTTTCGAGCCCCACGACCATTCCGAAAAAAAGACGGACGATTGTCCGTGGCTGGTTCTGACCATGCGATATTCCTCCCCACATACACCTGGGCCCCCTCAACCGTCTGGCCATTGAAAGAATTGGTATTTTAAACTCTGAAACTAAGGCGAGATCTGGCTTTCCTTCTCGTCGACCCCTAACAAGAAACCACGAACGATTACAAAGATGATGACGACCACGAACCCTCCTTTCCTCCCCCTGCCCGAGGCTGGTGCTAACATCATGACCTTCTCTCCACTCTCTTTGCTTTAGAGTGGCTCATTTGATCTAACGCTTGTCAGCATATAATTAAAGTAAAACTTAACTCTAGCCCCCTGCCAGATCCCCGGGTAGAATTTAACCCAGAGCGTATAGGGGTTTCTTGGAGGAGGGGGGGACCTGGGGGGTTGCTCCCCCAAAATTCCCATATTTATTCCTTCCGCTACTCTTCCCATTCCCGTGACAAGCTTCCGGACGACGAAAATTACAACACGAACGATTACAAAGACTATGAAGACCGCGACGTTAGATCACTTACCTCTCTTTCCTCCCCCTACCAGTAGCTGTTACTGACCAGCATTGGACTTTCCTCTCCAAATCCTCTAGGCTAGAATAGCGCATAATGACCTGACGGTTGACGCACCTTTAATCCTAATAAATTTTAAACTTATTCCAATTAAACAAAATAAATATTCGGTTCCTGTGGATGGAATACTTTGCTAGTATACTCACATTTGGTGGAGGTGCCGGATCAGACATGCAAGTTCTGCGCCCGTGGTTAGAACTAAGCTATTTATTCCTCTGCTGTTTTAAAAGCGAGAAAGGAAACAATGTCCATCTCGAAAACATCAATGAGTATGAAGGTGATTACTTTTCACCTCGGAACTAATAGAGGCGAACTCTGCCCGGTGACGTGAGGAACTCATCCTTTAAACGTGTCTGGTTCTGGTCAACATGGACTTTCCTTAGTACACTCCCTAGGCTAGAGTGTCGCATAAGTTTTATTATTAATAATAATATTTTTGCGTAATAATATTTAATAATAATTAATTGCGATAATACTAATTAAATATTTGTACATATACTTGATTGATCAAGAGTTGAGTATAATTTATTTTATTAAAATTAATTAATTAATTTATTATATTATAAAATAATTAATCTTTAAATAAAATATAAATTAAATTTATTATTAACACAATTTATGCACAACAATCACATAAAATTTTTATTCAAATTTGTTTTGCTATTACTCCATCATTTTATTTAGTTTGATATACAAACTAAGAAAACATATAATATTTATCAAACACACCATTAACAGTCATCTCATTAACTGTCAATATCACAGGTGGCGCAATATGACCTAACCCGTTGAAGCGCCCTAATTTCTCACGTCGCCGTCTCGTGCTCAAGCTCTGCTATAATCGTACAAGGCGAGGAAATAAAAAGGTATCTTACTCCCGAAACTAGTGGCGAGCTTTGGCAGTAGTCGTCGGGAACTTTGCCTCCAATCTCTTGACGACCTACCTGAGAGGGGGGGAGCCAATCCCAGCACGGCCTGCACCCGCGCACCCTCGGTAACCACCCTCTTTCCACCCCCAGGTTAATTGTTTCTCACCTGAATAGCAGGTGCACGTTGCCATGTTGTACAGCGGTCTTCTCTTCAAACACATCTTCACACACTCATCTGGTAGAGGTCCGAGCATATATGCCAGCACTGGGGCTATATTTCAAACCTCCCGCGCTCAAATGTGACCCCTCCAAACTTCATTCACTACGTCCGGTTTGGTTTATTTAAAAGTTGCAACTAAGTATTAGTACAGTGGTGCATAGTGACCTATCGGTTGACGCTCCCTTGCTCCAAATAATCAAATAAACTTAATAATTACATACATTTTTAGAATTAATTTAAATAAATATTTTTTTGTTTCTGCTACCACTATCTTCTCGATCATATTCCTTTGTTTTATTAACTTTGAAAACAAGTAAAAATCACTCTCAACACAAACTCACTTTTTTTTTAACTGTATCATTATCACAGGCGGTGCAATATGACCTACCCGGTTGAAAAGTTTTTGCATTTGTTGTCCAGAATAGGTTTGTCCACCACAGATTCCTCAGACTTAGTGTTGCTCATATCGACCTAACGGTTGACGCACCCTCACTCCAAATGAATTAATATATTACAAAAACAATATACATTTTTATATTTTTTAATTTATTCATTTTATTAAATATATTTAATTTCTGTTACCACAAACTTCTCATATCATTTTCCTTTGTTTTATAACTTTAGAAAATCACACAAAACGAACTCACTTTATTATACCTAAACAATATCACAGGCGGCGCAATATGACTCACTGTTTTTAAGCGCCCTAGTTTCTCAGGTCATCGTGATTTCCCATCTCTCTCCTCAGTCCCCGTCTGGGCCCGGGGTAGAGTTGGCCCAGAGCATGGCTCTGCTAACCGTACAAGGCGATTCAAGACAAAAAGTCCACCTCGCAAAAATTAGCTAGTATGAAGGGTAGTATTTTACTGCCCGAAAATAGAGGCGAGCTCTGGCAATCGTCGTCGGGGACCTTGCCCCCTTACCTTGACGACCCCTCGACGACGATGACGACAATTACAGAACGAACGATGACGAAGACATTAGGTTTGTTCGTTCGCAGACCTAGTGTTTACACTAAAAAAGTCAGTGTCTACACTTTACACTGGCTTCTAGGCTAGTGTTATGAGTGCCAGTTTTAACACTGAAGCAAACGAACGGACCAAAATGGCTCTTTTCACAAAAGTGTGTGCGAACGAACAAACCTAATGACGACCGCGACGTGAGAACCCCCCCTTTCGACCCCTTACCCGTGGCTGGTTCTGACCAGCTTGGTCCCCTCCCCACCCTTCTAGTTAAGTGTGCATCTCCAACGGC